>PNEQ01014214.1:0-11772 GCA_003012365.1 Medauroidea extradentata
TAGTTGCCGGGGCTCCGTGCGCGCGACCGTATTGCTTAAGAGCCATATCGACAAATCGACATAAGTATCGGTCCGCCCCGAGAGGACAGCAACGACGTGCTACCCGGACAAAAAGACTTGCAACTCTTTCATTATCTAGTAACATAGTATCCAGAACTTGCACACAGCAACAATAGACGACAAAACACCCGCAGAAACAGTTAATAAATAAATATAAAAAAAAAACAAAACGAACGTCGTATACGAATGGTGGTATCCTTTCATTTTCCTCCACCTGTATACGTAAATCTGCTCCTATTGGTGATTTTGTTATTGTGAATAAATTTCCTGAATGTAGTTTTTCTTATGTTTATTAAGGAGACAATAACGTTACAAGTTCAACGCGCGAACATGCATTATTCATTAGGGCTTTTGAAAAACTGTTTAAGTACCGTGCAGTAAAAATAAATCAACAAATTCCAAAAACTGCATCATTCTTCATGAAAAATGTTCAGTTATTTACTGCTATCATACTTCTTTCTTTACTTCTTTAAACTTTTTTTAATCTTTTCTAATGCTATTGTTGTGAATTCGTTAATATTTACGCAACCATAAATTTCTATACGGGATGATTTAGGACGCAGTATGTTAATTTTGTACTGTGATAGCTTATAATAAATATGTCGAAAAAGTATTCATTGATTAAACATTATTCAGAGCTTTACTCTCAATAATTAGAATTTTTTATTGTATATTTACAGTCATGTAATTTCGAAGACGACTTTGACTAGAATGTTTTCCAATGTATTAACTTGTCGGACAAATTGTGACTTATTTTAATAAGCTAGCACTACGAAAATTAAGACCATTATCCCTGACTAATTCAATACATCTAATTGTTGAGGAATCATAGAAAAATATATGAACTTTGTTATGTATTCTCTTTGGAGAATAACAGCAAAATAAAATAAAGGAAAAAATGGTGTGTTGCATTTTAACTAAATAATATACTGTTAGTATAAAATATATAACATAAAATTTGGTGCCGAAACCCGGAAGAAATTGAGAACATCCACTCTACGATATATAACGCCGCAAGTTATTGCCAAAATTGTTGATAAACTTAGTTTAAGCACTATAAATGCATTGCATTTGCTGTTGGAACGTTTTGTTTTGAGACATGAGTCAATTAGAGAAACTAAAACGCAAATGCACTACTCAACGTTCCAATGGTACACGCCTCTGCAGCTCAGCAGGAGAATGCAATGACACTACAAATATAGAGGAACTAAAATACATATCCTCTCGTCTTCACGAATCTTTTAAATCTTTTAATATTTTAAATGATACGATCCAAGACTTGATGGATGATGCAGAATACAACACAGGCGTTAATATTTGTGAGCAATACATCGAGAGAGCAAAATATGCGATGTTAAAAATTGAAACACTCATTACAACTCGAAACACCAAAGCTACTTCTGACTATACGAGCCTGCAATCCACATCAACACATTAACCCCCTATCACTAGTTCATCGGGAGTTAAACTGCCCACTATTAAATAAGAATCTTCCAATGTAAATACAGAGGCATGGCCACGTTTTTGGGAACAGTTCAAGTCGGCTATAGATGAAAATACAGCTATATCTACAATTAATAAACACGTATTTCTTCGCGGATACCTTAAAGACGAGCCTAAACGATTAGTAGATGGGATAGCTGTTATAGCTGACATTTATGAACAAACAAAGAATATTCTAAATTCGCGTTATGGAAATAAAGATAGGATTAATCAGTCCCACCTAGACTATTTGTAACAATTACAACCATCATTTTATGATGCTGCAAACGATCTGAATAACACATGCATCGAATGTCAACGGCGAATTCATGCTCTTACAGCACTGGGGGAAAATGTTGATGTATACGAAAAATTATAGCACCTAAAATACTTCGAGCATTTCCCGAAGATTTTGATCGACGTTGGTTCCTTCATGCACGAAGATCGAACCTACAAGAAAGTAATATATATAAACTTATGGATTTTCTGAAAGAAGAAGTTAACAGTGTTTTAAATACCCAAAAGGTAAGAGGGGATCCTTTTCAATTAATGTCTTGTACTCCTACAGCAGCTACTTTTCATTTGAACACTAGACCAAACAAACCTAAGCCGCAAATTAAAACACCCTTGAAACCTTACTGTGTATTTTGTGAAGACCGACGACATTGGGGCCAAGATTGCCAAAAAATTGAGAACTATCAAGATAGAATCGATAAACTAATAAAAGAGAACAGATATTTTCTCTGTCTCAAGCGGGGTCACGGAGTTCAAAAGTGCTATAAACGAGCTAGAACTGCTTGCGCTAAGTGTAAAAGACAACATCACATATCGATTTGCAAAGAAAATGTGTCACTTCAAACCGCGGTAGGTAAAATAGAGGTTAAAACTTCTAACTTCACTTATCTGCAGACTGCTAGAGTGTGGGTGATGGGTCCTTCGGTAAAGAGTAAACTTACCAGATGTATTTTAGATGCTGGTAGTCAGACCAGTTTCATCAATACATCCTTGATTGATGCGCTTCAACTTCAAATCACTGACAAACAAAATTTAATGTTGAATACATTTGAATCTTCTTCGAACACCTTTAGCTCGAGAAGGAGAATCAGTTTCAGTATTAGAGAATTTTGCACGAATACCTCCCTCGCAGTCACCGCATACGAAAACAAAAATTGTTATTCACCTCACCCAACTATACCGCAAGATATTAGTGTGTTAACATATACTAATAAAATAAAGTTAGCTGACCCTAAAGACGATTCACCTGATATTCCTATTGAAATTCTCATTGGAGGAGATCATTGTTGGAGGATTATCAAGATGATACAACCCATCAGTCTCTTGTCTTCCTTAGTCTTACTTCCAACAATTTTCGGATGGGTTCTAAGCGGAAGTAGACCTAGTGCTTCTATAAACCCAGATACAGTTCAACATGTCTCAGTATCAGAAGATAAAAATTTGGACGACACAACACACGTATCGGATGAAATTGTAAGACAATTTTGGGACTTGGAAACTATTGGAATAAAAGAACAAGAAGATCGTACACTAACAATCAAAGAAAATTTTATTCTTCAAGAATTTCATAATTCTTAGTGTCTAGAAGATGGAAGAAGAGTAGTGTCACTTCCCAAGAAAGATGACTTTATGCTATCAAATAATTTACACACTACAAAGAAGCGCTTCTGTACACTTCCGAAAAGATTAGAAGCTAACGAAGAATAAAGCATCATATATCACAAACATATGTTAGATTATATAACAAAGGAGCAGGTTGAAGAGGTGCCCCACGACATTGTTTATCAACTCACCTACTACTTACCCCACAATGCTGTGAAAAAACACAAGAAAAGCTGCATTAAATACAGAATTGTTCTTGACGCCTCTTCCTACGATAAAGGTTCCCCACCTTTAAAGATGTCTTAGAAAGAGGTCCTAACTTACTTCCTCAGATATTTGCTACGATTTCGGACACATTCAAAAGCAATAGTTTGTGATGGTACTCAAGCATTCTTACAACTTGTCCTTTATGAAGATGACAGAAATTTGACATGTTTTTTTGGTATCGTGTAGAGAAAAATAACGAAGGATACCTACATACTACAAGTGACGTCATAGTTTATCGTTTCAGACGTCTACCATTTGGACTTACTAGCAGTCCCTTCTTATTATCAGCCACATTGAGCGAACTAGCATCTCTGTATTCTGAAAAATACCCAGTCGTTACAGCAATACTCGACAAATCTACATTCATGGACGATTTTTCAGCTAGTGGGGATGATGACTGCTATGTGATAAGCCTTTACTATGAACTAACATCATTATTAAAACATATTAAACTCCCACTAGCAAAATGGGCCACAAACTCAAAACCTCTATGAGAGATATGGAACACTGAAGGAAGAGAAGTAAAAGCAGAGACCAGTGTCCTTGGAATAGACTGGAATACAGTAGATGACTACATATTGATTGATATTCAAAATATAATTAAAGCCTTATCAGAAAATTCAGGAACGAAACTAAATATTCTTCACGTAATAGCCAAGATTTATGATCCACTAGGCTTGTTTACTCCAGTGTCTGTTTTAGCAAAAATGCTTTTTCAGGACATCTGGCTTAGAAGAATCGGCTGGGAGGACATACTACCATATTACCTAGCTCAAAGGTGGCAATCCTGGACATAAAAACTAGAAAATTTGTCAAATATTTACATATCTAGATGGATTGGGATTGGTAACAATCTAAAATATAAATTCACGTTTTTTCAGATGCTTCAGAAAAGGCATATGGAGCTGTTTTGTATATAAGGTACAAGGAGAATTCTGAATGTTTAACACGATTGGTTTGTAGCAAGACTACACTCGCTCCTGTGAAAAGGGTCACACTTCCTATATTGGAATTACTTGCTGCGTTAACTGCCTCACGCCTCCTTCTCTACTTCTGTGTAGCTACCGATATTAAAATTATTCAGGCTACCTTATAGAGCGATTCAATGATAACTCTTGGATGGATACGCAATGACCCTAACAAATGAAAAACATTAGTTTGTAACAGAGTCTCAGAAATACTAACACATACCAATCCTAATCAATGGAGACATTACACTGGAACTCAGAATCCAGCAGATCACATGACACGTGGCATTGAAGCAGATAAACTACGATATTTAGACCATTGGTGGAAGGGGTCTGGCTGGCTTGCTAAAGAACACAAAAGCTGGCCTCCAAATATATATATGAATCAGCTACGATCTTACCAGATACCAAAGGTAATTATCTTCAAGTTCATGTCATTAATGTGATCCCACCTATACTAAATGCAGAACATTTCAGTTCTTACAATAATTTATTATATGCCACTGCCTGGATCTTTCGCTTCATAGGAGCACTCAAGCAAAAACGTTTACCACTCAAACAGAAAATAATCTCGCCCACACTTACCGCTGCAGAAATTGAAATCTCTCGAAACTGTTGGATTCATAATATTCAAGAACACAGTTTTGTTGTTGAATTAAAGAAACTTAGAGAAAACCCTTTCGTACCAACATATTCACCAATTGCACGTTTCAATCCTTTTCTACATCAAGATATCATTCGATTGGGTGGAAGGCTACAGTTTGCGGATTTGTCAATAACAGAGAAACATCCCATTATCTTAGATGGTTTTCATCACTTCACACAATTACTAATAATGCAGACACACATAAGACTTCATCATCTAGGAGTTAGAATTGTGTTATCAGAATTACGCGATGAATTTTGGATTTTACGAGCTAGACAAATAATAAAGAAAGTTCTGCATAAATGTCATAAATGTCTTCCTTGTAAAATTGCGCACAATCGTAGAGCGGAAGAGGTCGAAGCGCCTCTACCAATGGATACAGTATTACCTATTCATCCTTTTGCGGTCACAGGAATTGATTTCGCTGGTCCTCTATTTGTCAAGTTTGGTGAGCAAAGTAATAAGTCATACATACTATTGTTTACATGCGCAACTACTCGTGCTATTCATTTAGAACTCGTAACAGACATGTAGACAGACAAATTCCTGATGGCTATGCAACGATTTGTTGGTCGCCGCAGCGTACCTCATACTGAGTATTCCGACAACGCTGCCACTTTCCATGCAGCGAACAAAGAACTAACAGAGTTATTTGACGTACTAAATAAGTGTAAAATACAGCCTTACTGTGCAGATCATAATATCGTCTGGAAATTTATAGCGACGCGAGCAGCTTGGTGGGGCGGATGGTGGGAGAGGATGATAGGTTGTACAAAACGTTCTCTCAGAAAAATAGTAGGACGAACTCAAACATACGAGGAGGGGTTAGACACAGTTTTAATCAATATTGAAGCTTCTTTGAATTCGAGACCTCTAACTTACGATACAACCAATGGCGAAGTTTTGACACCTGCTCACTTTCTCAATGGTGGAAAATTGACTACTTTGCAGCAAGGACCAGAACCAACAACAAAAGGAGATCTCATTAAAGAATTTCGTCGAAAACAAAGAATCGCAGAACATTTTTCGCTGCGTTGGAAAAAGGAGTACCTTCTGTTGTTGAAGAATTATCACGAAGGGAAATGACAAAATAAACCAAACAATATCAGAATAGGGGACGTGCTCCTTCTTCAAGATGATGTTACACCTAGACATATGTGGGCGAAAGCACGAATAGAAGAAGTAAGACGTGGACGAGACAATAAAATATGAGGTGTGATACTTCGCCAACCAGACGGGACCAAGATCAGTCGCCCTATTCATCTGGTCATCCCACAAGAGATTGACCCGCTGTAAGATAATATGTTGAGGAATCATAGAAAAATATATGTACTTTGTTATGTATTCTCTTTGGAGAATACAAGTAAAGTAAAAGAAAGGAAAAATTGTGTGTTGCATTTTAAATAAATAATATACTGTTAGTACAAAATATATAACATCTAATTATTGTGAAAAATTTTACGTTTGAAAAATAATTTAAACGAAATGATGTACAATAATCTGACTAAATAAATCCGCAGTTTCAACACATTTTGTTCTGGTTTTCTATAGTTAAGATTTTTCAAATTGTTCTTCAAATGATGCCAAATCTGCCAGTTTTTACCCTATAGTCTTTACTCTAGCGAATTTATAAGAATACGTACAGTGCAACATACTGTGTGCAGTTAAATATTCATTTTTAGATACACATATGCGTATCCTGCACAACCATAGTTGAATTTTACTACTACAGTTTACTGAGTCTTCCATTAATTTTTAGTGAAAACAGATATTTGCATGCCGTTTGTTGTTCATACAATTTATTGACCGTGATTTTTTGCAAATTTAATTTCTGAATACGGAAAATTACTTTTCTTTCTGCGTATTTTCCAACCAAAAGTAATTTAAAACTGACGTTTGAACAATGTTTCATATTATTATTTCATTTTAATAAGTAGCTTAAATTATATGACTTAAACACACAAGCATGTTGATTTCATATCACTAGCTATAATTTGCATCGATGCAGCACATCGCAGATTTAGACACAGTGAAATACACCGTCACGTTGTAGAACTTGCATCGAGTTATTTGCTAAATGCTGTTTGTAACCATTTCAAACCCCCTTTGCAACCAATACGTTACTTCTTGATACATTGTATGTAGTTAAATTATTAATTCTACTAAGGCGTAATTACTTGCAAATACCCATAACATCCATATTTTACCGGCCTCTAAATTATTGCAAGCTCTATATTTCATCAAATAAATAAAACCCTAAGATTTTCATATTATAATACTTTAACATGTTATGTTTTCATTAGAGCTGTAGGGATAGACATTTTACTAACACAATTAACGTGTATGTTTATTCAGAATGTTTGATTGAAATCACGAATTTGCTAGCTTCAAGGTTCTGAGGGGACTCGGTTACGTAATCCAAACATACCTATGTTTGCATTTAGCCCCCGTGTTCCGCACACCACTGTGCAAACGTTTGTGGCGTGATTGCATGATGTTACAAGTCACATGATCAAAGATTATTGGAGAGCCATATACGTTTATGCTTGCAACTTATGCATTGTATATTACCGGTAAATACATATAAAATGTCGCTCATGGCTTTTATCTTGGAGGTATGATTATAACTGTGGTGTCTATTTAACTATCTAGTATTAGCGAATATATCTTCTTATATCATCAGTGTGTGTAATTAAATATTGTACAATCAAGTTACGAGACTCTACCGCATCAATCGAAAATATTTTATGTTAATACGAGAAGCAGGTAATTTATTTATTGTTAAGTAATGGCAACAAAATCTATTGTTAGACAAACGTCAATGCTCTTGCTATTTTGAGTAAAAGTTATTTTATAAATAAGAATGAGCAGCTCAACAAATTGGAAAAATATGGAATAATGTTTAGAGAGAACTTGATTCTGCGTTAAGATTACAATTTTCAGTGACGTGTTTCTGAGTGCAAAATTCTTACACAACTAGACTGCCTACGTATGAGCAAGAACTAGAGATTAAAGAAAAGTACACTTTCATCTTTTTTTTTAAATTTATTACTAGAAAACAAATAATACTAGCAAATGTAGGCTAATATATGTTTACTGCTAAAAATATGTATACAAAATATATGTTCCTGAAGAGGAGCAGAAATATGTACGAAACGTAACGTCACTAATTTCGTTAGCCAAACGTAAAGTAATAAGTTTATAAAATATTTATCCTTGAAGGTATATATCTGCCATTTTGTCCTCAGAACTAAACATTACCTTCACTGAACACCTTAGTACGAATTCGCAAAGCAAAGGTAATTTTCTAATTAATTGGACAACTAACACCACACAATATAACATACGTGTTGAGGTAAGCTGCATGTTGATAAAACAACCCAACAAAACAACAGCAGAAAATGAAAAACGAAGTTGTGAAAATTAAAACGAACGCTGGCGTGAATATAATCCGTACAACAATATATGTGCCTCGAACGCTTACTCTTTGGTTGGCGAAAATTTAAAAGGTACTAATTCAATTGCAGAGTATTGATGGGAAAGGAGTCGGACATGGCATTTGTTTTGGAATCATTCTAGTATCGGTCTGGAACGATTTCGTGAAACTATGCAGAGTCGGGGATCGAACCCGGGTGCTCCCGAATGTGAGTACAATGTGTTAAGAACACGGTATACAGCAATAGTCATCACCGTCGTTTTATTATTTATTAGTACCAGATATTTTTTTTGTTTGTTTTAGACAAAAATGTGACTAAATTTTGCTCTTAAGAAAATTTTTTCTCTCATAGTTTTTGGGTAATGGCTCGTTAAAGCCAAACTTTGATTGTTTCTGTTTTAAGAACTACGCTTAAACCAACTGACATACCAAACTGAAAAAAAAAACATAGTAAATAACGATGTTGTAGGCTACAATTTCACCTATATAAAACAAATAATGAAAATTTTTGTATTTAAATAAAAACTCTGAATTAAAATTCAATATATTTTAAATCCAAATATAATTTATTTTCTAGTTTAACATAGCTGAGCTTGTAGCCTACAAGATCATTATTCATTGTGCATTTTTTCAGTTTGTTAAGTGAGTAAGTTTTAGTGTCGTCCTTAAAACGGTTACACGCAAATTTTGGTTTAAAGAGGGCGGTTCACCTTAGTTTTCAACGTCTTTTTTATTATTATATTTGTACCAGACACTGTTAATTTTTCCGGATTGGTATGTCAGTTGGTTTTAGTGGAGTGCATAAAACCGTAAAGTGCAAATTTTGAAGTTTACGACTCATTACGCAAAAACTATGAGAGATACACAAATTTCTTAAGAGGAAGATTTAATCAAAATTAAGTCTAAAATAATAAAATAAATATCGGGCACAAATATAAAAATAAAAAAGACTTTGAAAACTGATGTTTCCGCTCACTTAACGAGCAATTACGCGAAAACTATGCAAGATAAAAAACAATTATAAGAGCAAAATATAGTCACTTTTGTGTCTAAAACAAGATATTATGTACATATATATACGGTACAAGTATAAAAAATACATGGTGATGAAAATTGCTGAAGACCGCTCGACTGTGTGTGTGTGTGAGTGTGTGTGTTGGCGCGTGTTTTTGTGTGCTGAGTGAGGTCATTTATTTTACGCATTTCTTTCATGTAATACCTTACAAGTCCTTCGACTACCTACCAGAGCGTAACGAGAAGTTATGGGCAGCTTGTATTAATTTCAGCTTCAGGCTGTGGCGGAGAGCAGGCATAAAAGTTAAACAGCACCGGTTGCATACCGATACCTTGTCTAATTAACAATGCGGCGCCTGACAAATAGGGCAGTTATCTGCCGCCGTGGTGTAGGTAACAATTTGTGCACCTGGTTCGCGGAACTTTCCGCTCAAAAGAGATATTGTCCCGTGAATAATGGAACGTGTTAGGCCCGTATTGGTGAATTAATTTTAAGGGTCGGCACTGCGTGAGATGAATGCGCGGCCGCTGGGCGGGGCTGAAAATTTACCGAGTCCTGTGCTGAAGCTAAAAAGGGAAGCGTTACCATGGTTCCCACTGTCTGGATTCTAAATAAAGCAACCTGTTACTCCCGTGGAAATAACGAGGTGGTCGATAGTTGGTGGAAATTAAATCCCTCGTATTCAATAGGAATCGGAACGTGTATGGGACTGACATTAACGACACTCAATTCCGAATACGGGATTTTAATTATCGAATTAGTATACAACGGAAAGTTTTTTTATGTAAAAATAAACAAAAAACTGGAAACAGCTCTTTGAGTACGGTCTCAAAAAGGTTACAAATGTCACATTGTAAATATTATTTTCGATGCTAACTAGTTGAAATATTTGTTAATATTGAGAAGAAATCTCCTGTGAATTAAGAACGGAACATTTATTTAAAAATACAAATCTTTGTACAATATAAATTCTAGACAAATATAAGTTTTAACCCGTACATATTATAGGGAATGTTACAATACTTCATCTTATAAATACAGAAAATGCTGGGCACTCTTGATAGTCTGGTAACTCAGTACATATTTGACTGTTTCCTAAAAATGCATAGGAAAGGTTCCATTGACGTATGAGGAACTAATTTACCGTACATACATTCTTAACTTTCTCATACCCAGATGTGTTAAAACTGAAAAATGTTTACAGTGAGTTGGATTTGACATCAGCGAGACCATCAGAGACAGAACCGTTGGTTTGGACTTGGAAGAGGGGAGTAAACGGCCATGGCCTTAAGAGTTAGTGGAAGGAAGCTTTCGCTTTACGTTGAGGCACGGAAACGTGGAAGGCGATAAGTCGAACGTAACACGTCCGTCAAACACCTCATCGCCTCTAGGCACGAAGGACTAAACTAGCGTGCAGTGTTTTCGCTGAAACTGTTTTTCAACGGAACTTCAAGCGATGACCCTGCTGTTAAATTTGTGGAATGTTTGTGGTAATGTCCAATGCAGCTTTTTACGTCTCAGTTTTACGATTACGATATATTTTCGCAGCTACAGCAACGTGGAAAAGCCCTTATGAGCAGTATTGAGAAATTTAGGAATCCTGTTTTTAATTAGCGGACGGCATTTTTTAAACCACAGGGACACAGTTTGAAGTGTGTCTTTTTTTCGTAGATAAACGCATTGGAAAAATTTTTGATAGTTATGCAAGAAAAAAAAATTCGTACCACGCTACACCACGGCTCACGCGTTCAGTCCACTAACTCTTAAGGCATATACCTGAAGTGACTTAGGAAAACCATGGACAAATGGAAGTTCGGATTGTTGGAGAAAGTAATCGAACCCAGGTCCTTCTGAATGTGAGTCCGACGTGTTTTCATTGGACTGCTTCACTCGTTTAAGAGTACAGATATAATTATACTCTTGTTTCACAAACATAAATCGAAATACTTTTTAAGTTTATTACAGATTGTAATTAAGTGATAAAAAAACTGAGATACCCCAGAAACGTTTTTAATTTGATGTTTCAAAAGAAAGTATCCTAATATTGTCACGACTATAAGGAATATGCCTGCTAGAGCTATAAGTTTTAATTTGTCATTATCATAAATTTCAAAACTTGTAATATTCGGTGGATTAAAATATACTTTCAACTTAAAATTTATGTATTTATGAACCGAATAGGATAACTACAACAACTGAGTTTTCGGCAAACATTAGTTTAACGAACTTATCATTCGAAACCATACTCGAAATGTTTTACATTACGAAATCATACGCTTTC
>PNEQ01014214.1:11872-29665 GCA_003012365.1 Medauroidea extradentata
ACGGTAAGTATATATATATATATATATATATATATATATATATATATATATATATTTCGTTAAACACTATTCTCTCTAATTTTTAAATTAAGTTTGGGGTTATTGATGCCCTTTTTGACTAAAATGCTGATGAAGTGGTGGCTGCTCTCATTCATTTCTCTCTTCCCTAGTCGGGGCCAACAGTGTAAAACTTATTTGCAAATTTGCCACACTGATGTCTACGAATGTTATAAAAATACCACACATCAGTGGTAAGTGTGCCTATACAATTTCACAAAACAGTTAAATTTATACTAATACTACCAGACTTGTATAGTAACAATGGCAAACGATTGATCTAGTTAGAAGCTGGAGTGTGGCGATTGTCCCAATTTGTATATAAGTTAGAAACTTCCCATTCTCTTGAGGAAATCTTTTACAGTGTATACTTCTCAGTCCAAGGATCACAGTTCACTCAGCGGTTAGGGCGTTCGCCTCCTTGCAATGCGGTCCGTGTTCGGATACCTGCCTATGAGAACCGTACTGGACTATGCCATTGGCTAGCGGTGTTTTTTCAGGCATCTCATTTTCCTCTGTATTTAACTCCGATATTTCTCCATACACACATCATAACCCCCCTGCGTTGAAAACCTCGCTGTTAAGAGCTCACCAAAATATCTACATTACACTTACCTGCGCCCAAGCAAATAAGGGTATCCTACGTATCTATCGGCAACAGAAATCGAAATCGTGTAAATCCCGTGGGTTCAGAGAAGGACATCTAGCTGGATGGGCCATGATCAACCCAATTACGTTTGCAGATTGACTTGTCTTTATAGCCCTCGCCACGTAAGATGGCGGGTAACGAGCTGGAATGTGTTGCATATAATATTACTAATGTTTTAAATTCGAGTGGCTAATTTTCGTAGGTCGATTTCATTCCGGAATTCAGAGGCTACTAGGTGTTTGTAGCGGCCTGCTGCTTGAATACCTTGAATGTGCCCTTCACTCAGTAGCTGCCACTTGCCATCTAAGCTGGCGCGCAGTGTACCTTGGGTTATCGTCTGTAAATAATATATTTTCGCCATACGCACTGTAGCAGCGAGGTTTCGTATTACAATTCAGCCTAAGACCATCCTTTAGAGATAGTTGAAAAATTAGTAAATAAATGCCCTTAAGACGGTATTAAGTCACATGAACATCAATATAATAGTAACGTGTCTAATAATCGCATACATATTATAAGATTTAAAATGTCCACGATATTACATCTACTATGAAAATATATAAAAATTTGTATTTGTTTAATGAACATAAAATATGTACCTATCTGAAACTTTGTCAAAAACTTATTTCAAAATGTTTTGAAAAACTCATTGGTTGAGCATGTTTTATAGCTTACTGTAGATATGTAAATATAATAGAGCAGTTACTTTGAAATCAGCGTGTTATTTACCACAGAAATTTTAATTTGCCAGTCTTTGTGCTTCTTACGCGCACAGTTTACTGGGTTCCAATCTGGTGTCTTCTGCAGAGTGTTTGTGTATGTTTCCTGTGCATCAGTGAAGTGTTAGTTGACACTCATGTGAAGCAGCACACGCGGACCAGGTGCTACACTGCTTTCAACGTTTGAATACCAATTTTAAGGCGTTTCCCGACTATTGCAACCCCAGGGGTCTCATATCAAATGTCTTGTCTCAGTGTCGGCTACCTCGCTACAGGATGTTTTAAACGTCATTCTTTAACATTCTGTATACGGAAGAAGAGATTTTATCGACGAGATAAACTATTTCTCCGAGGTACAAAAACATTATGTGAGTTTGGATTTAAACAAAGAGGATAATAAAATATCGTAGTGGTAAGAGGGGAAAATTACTGAATGGCTGCAAATAGGGGAAGTTGTTTTATCATGAATTATTCGGACTGATCTATACTACACAGTAGAAGTAATTTATTTGGATGCATTATGTTAGAATAGACTACTAATTTTAATACCTTCAAGTGACATTACTGCGCATACCATCATAGGTACAACAGTAATTGTGAAACTCTTCAAATCAGCTGTAGTAAAGTTACGTTAATGATAGGAATAAACGATTAATATAAAATTACTACATAACCGAGAAATTGGTTGACATGTAGGATGGATATTAGAGATCGTCTTTAACAGTTTTATAAAAAAAACTACGTTTTTTTGTGAATGTTGTATGTGCATACTGTAGCAGTATGCAGATCATTGTTCTATCTCAATGTTTGTAATAGTATTATGCAGATGAATTATTATTTTGATATAATATATTATTTTGTTTTCCATTTTAGTATAAACCAAATTACAAGTATTTCAGATTTTTCGGTAAGGGAGGGGGGAAAGAAGGTAATGGTGTAATAGAAAAATCCATTCCACTAACATACGTTTACAGGATGTTTGAAAATAACTATAAATTCATATATTATTCACGAATTTAAATACTAAACATTCATTAACACGTTTAAAGCAATAAAACTTCTTTGTGTCCGTGGGCATAGTAACCCATTTTATAAACATGCAGCGAAAAATGTAAGTTACAAACGCACGGTTATTTTCCCTGGATTATAATGATGATTAAGATCAAAATACCGTGCTCACAACTTCATGATATAATCCTCTTATATTTACGTAATCGCCACCATTTTTTCCGCTGTTATAGTAACCCTTAATTTAATGTGTCTGATCTGATTTCATCTTTCAAGTTTCGCTAACAATTCATGAAATTATTTTACTCTTATGTTAAAATAACTAAAAAAACTCGCGTTCATATTTTCTATAAAACGTGCCATAAATGCACCGTTAAACACTAGTGCACTTACAGCAAGGGCGAATCTATCTTGGGCTCATTAAGGAGCTGTTGCCTTTAGATATACATACACCCTCGCCCAAGCCAAAATCGGTGGTCCGAAAACGTACCCCGGAGAAAAATTTGGATTACAAGTGCAAAATAGTGCTAGCTAAGAAGTTTCCAAACAAAAAAAAAATTATATATCGCTTTTAGATATGGTAATATTTTTAAGGATGTATTACAGTTTGTTTAAACCTGTGTCCTGAAATACAAAAACTTAACCTATTTTAATAAAGCTTTCACTTCCACGAGTCTTTATGGCTGTGATTGCTCTTGAAACACATACATTAATTTTAATGAATGACAAACTAAATAGCACACACAGTTTGGGCATCAAGAAACAGTGGAGTTTTATTTAACATCAGCTATTTCTCGCGACATTGTTAGCGTGGTTTTCAGTTTTGAAAATTCTAAAGGTTCCAAAATAATAATAAGTGTCATTAATTAACGTTTTAGAAAATATTTTTTTCAGTTCACGTTTTGCGTACCCCGTTCGGACCCTCTTTGCATTTTATAAATAAACTTTTTTGTCAGAAACTTTGTGGGCGCAAAGTGGCATGTTAAAGTTCAAATGTTCATTACACGGTTTTGGACGTTATAGGGAAATCATTTCGCTTACCGAAACGAATAAATCCACACTGAAGAACATTGACTAGGCCTACTGCAAGACATGCTTAAAAATATCATTGTTTTTTGTATAGACTATACAAACTACAGCTGCATTTGAAATAAATACAATTGCAATTTTAATTACGAAACAGTTTCAATGCGGTTTTTATACTTATGTAGACGTAGCCTGTGACTCAGTCCTTTAGTGGGAATTATTTTATTCATATAAGTTAATTAGTTTTGTTTTAACACGTAAAACCGTCTTATGCAAATGTGGAACTCGACTTGCCATTATACAAAAACTACGAAAGCTTAAAATTTTCGTTACAGTAAAAAATAGTAATATGTTTGTCTGCAAAACAAATCATATCTCGAATAAATAGAACAAGTATTATAACAATTAAAATTTACTAATTTGTTATCGTTATTCGATTACTAACATTATTAAAATTCTCACTGTTCATTTGATTCGTCATTTATATAAGTTTTTTAAATGCAAATGTGTAATTCTGCTGCATACAATATTCGTACTGGTTGTAAACCAACCTACGGCTGAACTGTACATGGGTAAATAAATTAATAAACCGCATTCGTAACCTTGAGAGATGACGAGGAACTTAGCCTGTACAGTGGAGATGCTGCCGAGAAAACCGCCAGGCCAGTTGTAACGTCAGCCACGTTCCATGGACCGACAACGTCGAGAATCGAACCCGGATCGTCGTGGTGGGAGGCGAACAAGTTGACAACTACACATATCTTGAAGATTTTTTTGCCTTCCGCGCAGCGGGACAGTGTCGTATAAGCAAAGCTTGGCGCCGTAGCGTCTCGCCAAGCAGAGAGCTGAACGCAGGAGAACCGACGGGGGTCGTTTGTCAGCTTGCGAGGGGATGTGGAGGTGAAGGTGGTCGGTGAAGGAGTGGCTCGGGAGGGGGGGGGGGTCTATGATGCACTGGCGGATCATGGCGGCGAGAGAGGCTCATGTGAGAGCTCCTCCCTAAAACCGAGAAAGCCGGCAGGAAATCCTGTTCCCCCGTCGTCACACGTGGGTGCCCGGAGAGGAGAGTAGGGGGAAGGAGGTGGTAGTCCAAGGATCCGGGGTAAAATGGGGACAGATTTCAGACCCTGAAGTTCTTCTGTACCAACCACAGTGGGCGGTTCGAATGTTTTGGGACCAGTGTCGGGTAATCGGCAAGTTATGTGTTTGTGTTTGTTCTAGACTTTTCTAGAGTTTAATTGAGCGTAGTTATACATAAAAGGAACTGACAAGCAGTTCACAGGAACTGAGATATTCAAGGTAAAAGTCTTCTGTGTGTACAGTATCTAAACCTTCTACAAGCCGTTTTACTACGCTTTTTTTTATGCTTCAAATATTGTGATTTAATGCTTCATCTTTATCCAATACATACTTTGGACCTTCTCCTTCTACATGGTATGAGATTCTCAAAACAAATAACATAGTGGGTTATTTTTTTTTTTTCATTACTAAGTCCAATTGTAGGTCTTGTTTATTGACTCGAATTATTGCATTTTCTAGTATTGATGACCATTAATAACTTAAAAGAATGCTTCAAACCTTCAGCACCAACAAATCCAGTTCTGAAAGTATGAATTATTACCATCCTGGTGGAATAAAGACGAATCAGGTTGGGTACGCACGTTTTCCCTATTGTTCGATAAGGATTTTAATTATAGGACGTGTCCATGTTCAGGCATAACTCTCAGAATGGAAGAAGGACACAGAAAAATAATAAAAATGCACAACACATATTACACATTTAGGAAGCAATGAAAATTCTACGAGTCATTACGAACGTGAAAATAATATCGGAGTAATAAAAAAGTATTAAAAGAATCAATTAATCAAACGAGACAAATAATGTTTCTGTTCATTCGGCGAGTTACGTTTTACATACGACACAGTCAATTTATCTTACGTTATCAAGAGCACTGCACCTACGTCCATGTGGCATTTATTCAGTTTAAAAAATGTTCAGTTCAGGTAACGTGGTTATTTACTGGATGACTATTGACTGTTTACGCTCGTAGTTTGTCAGAATTTAACTTATCTAGGCAAAAATAAACAATGTCAACAAGTAATCTGTTACAAATGGTGCTTGGAGACGCATGCTCATTACTATATATATATTTTTTGTAAGCTGGTTGACTCGAAAATGTACACTCATACTTCGCTGAGATCTTCGTATGTTATGTCTCACATTAACGTTGAAACATTATAGAATAATGTGCTTTCAAATCATTCTAGATTGATTTCATGTATTATAATTACCTCATTGCTAAAGATTGACGTCCACGCAATGGACAAATGGCACTAAAATAGAGTTTGTAAATAAATAAGGGTTTTTCTCATTTTCACGTATGGGTAAAATTAACTATAGTAAATTTATTTGATCTCATAGTATGGTATAATATTATAAATACTTCCATACATAAATATTTACAAGTGTTTTTATTTACAAACCAGCCAATGCTAAGTCAGGCTTTCTTGAATACACAGGGTGAGTGTGAATTCGACCGACAAACTTGGTGGGGTGATTCCTTACGCAAAATAAGGTAGGGTTAAATTTTGGCAATTGTCCCGAAAGTGCATATGAAGTGTGTTAGGAGCCCTTGAAAATGTGTTTTCAAAATCGATTATAGTTAAAATATCGAACAACGCTGGAGATGTAGCAACAACAATGTGGACATGTTATGGGCTATAATAAGACGTCTGACCCCTTCATGGACAAATTGCACATTTGAAATTTCGATCGCATGAAATTTGGTAGCCGTAATGTGTAATCGTAATTTGACCATTGTTTATGAAAGAACATGTTCAAATCAACAAAAAAAGGTCGCCCTAGTACAATACCCTTAGGCCAACCATTTCCCCAGAAACAGTGATGTAAGTAACGGAGGGTGGAGTGGAGTGTCGTTACCTAACGCCTGTGCGGATATGTAACATGTCTTGCATCGCTACCACAGAGCCATACTGAGCATTAAATCGTTCAAACGTGTCCGCCTCCTAGCAAGGTGATCCAGGTTCGATCCTCAATAGGGTCACACTGGATATTCGCATATGGGAATTGTGGTGGACAATGCCGCTGGTTGGAGAGTATTTCGGGGATCACTCATGTCCCCTCGTTGCCCTACATTTTCCCACAAGACTGTATCCGCTAAGAGGTGCCCACATTTGTCCACTCCTTCGTTTTGTTACATGTCGGATAGTACGTGGAGTCAGTGAAAAACAACAGGTATTGTGTAATTACATTTATTTACACATTCACATCTTAAAAAAAAAGGCTCGATGCAATGGCCATCGTGTTCTACGCACAGTTCGCAACGACGCACCATGTTGTGTCGAACACGTTCAAAGACACCCTGCATGCCGGAAATGTTGCCGGCAGCTGCGACGATCCGCCCGACAAGATCTTCTTCCGACTGCACCGGTGTCTCATACACGACACTCCGCATGAGCCCCCAGAAGAAAAAGTCCAGCGGATTAAGGTCGGGTGATCGTGCAGGCCAGGCAATGGGTCCACCGTTGCCGATCCATCGGTTAGGGAATCTGTGGTTAAGGTACGTGCGGACGATATGCGCACGATGGGCCGAGGAACCGTCATGCTGTAACCACATTTGTTGTCTAGCTTGCAATGACACCTCCTCTAACAACTCTGGAAGAGTTTCCTTCAGGAACACGAGATATCTGTGGCTGTCCAGACGGGGTGGAAGTAGATAGGGGCCGACTAACAAATCACCAATGATACCGGCCCACACATTGACACCGAATCGGTGTTGGTGACTACGGATAAACGTGCCGTGCGGATTAACATCTGACCAGAGATGGCTGTTGCGTGAATTTAAAATGCCATCCCGCTGGATGAAAGCCTCGTCAGTAAACAGTATGTTGGCTTCAAACCCACGTACTTCTTGTCTGTGGTGAAGGAACCACTCTGCAAACTGAACTCATCTGGGATAGTCGGCTGGCCCAATGCTGTGCACTCTCTGCAAATGAAATGGACGCAGCATCTGTTCGTGTAATATCTGTACAACAGTACGCTGACAGACCTTGAGCATGTTCGCGACAGTGCGTGTACTGATAGTGGGATTGTTTTCAACCATTTGTAGCACTTCTTTTTCTAACCTTACAGTCCTGACATGGCGCTGACGTCCAGCATTCCGTCTCCCCACATCGACGGTGCCATTTTCCCGCAACAGACGGTGCAATGACGTAAACGTAGTGTGATGAAGCTGCTTTCTGTCCGGATATCGCTCTCTGTACAAGCGTTATGCTGCTCGTGCATTCGCTCCCACAGCACCATACACTAGATGCATGTCTGCGAGTTCTGGCCATGAATAACGCTCCATAACACCCACGAGTACTACTGCTACCTCCAACAGCTTACAGAGAAATGGCAATTATTCAGCGCAGTCCCAACGCATGTACAATCGTCAACTGGCACTGCACTGGACTCCACAGCATGCCGTTCGGTGTGTGGAAGGAGTAGCAGTGAAATTGCCCATCACAATTCCCACATTCGAATATCGAGGGTGACCCCATTGAGGATCGAACCTGGATCACCTTGCTAGGAGGCGGACACGTTTGACCGATTTCATGCTCAGTATGGCTCTGTAGTAGCGGTGCAAGATATGTTACATATCCGCACAGGCGTTAGGTAACGACACTCCACTCCACCCTCCGTTACTTTCATCGCTGTTTCTGGGGAAATGGTTGGCCTAAGGGTCTTGTACTAAGGCGACCTTTTTTGTTGATTTGAACATGTTCTTTCATAAACAATGGTCAAATTACGATTACACATTACGGCTACCAAATTTCATGTGATCGAAATTTCAAATATGCCATTTGTCAATGAAGGGGGATGATTTGTACCATCTTACCATGTTGGTGTCAGACGTCTTATTATAGCCTATAACATGTCCACATTGTTGTTGCTACATCTCCAGCGTTGTTCGATATTTTAATTATAATCGATTTTGAAAACACATTTTCAAGGGCTCCTAACTCCCTTCATATGCACTTTCGGGACAATTGTCAAATGTTAACCCTACCTTATTTTGCGTAAGAAATCACCCCACCAAGTTTGTCGGTCGAATTCACACTCATCCTGTATAACAGTTGGTGGGAAAGGGCGTCTACAAACACGCTGGAAGAGATACAAGCCGTATACAAGTTTGTTTACTTTTCAACTAAAAAATGCCAACATCTTTTAACATGTCAACATTAAAATGAATATATTTATTTTTCATTTTTAGATGTCTTCTTTCCATTCAGCACAATAAAGTTTCTGCCTGATAAGCAAAGTAAAGTGCAGTAAATAAACACGTGTCTCAGCAGTGTAAACATGATGTTAGTGTAGCTTTCAAACTTTTGGATGTGCTTATGCTTATGTTTCAATTGACGGCAGAGTGAAAAATACCGAAGCTTGAAATCTATAGCATGCATTTCTCAAACTGTTAAACTTAATATGTCACGTATTTTTAAGGAAGTATTACTGTTTAAGTATAGAAGAACGTGGAAGCATTAAAAGGTGCATGCATTTATTAAAAGTAACGTCACAATTCATAGCCTTTGTATCACTTATTTGCAACCAAAAGCAGACCTCAGCTTTTATTTGTCTTTCATTACGCATTGTTTAAAACATTCATCTGATTCTCTGAATGTATATTTGTTGGCTTTTTAATTACATTGGTTGTTATTCGAGTATGGTGACGTAAAATTGTATTTGCTAACCAAATAATGCATTTTATAATTTAGTTAAAATTTGAGACATACATGGTTTTAGGGTGGTAAGGAGAAGACAAATAAAATGCTTATAAATGAAAAAAAAAACATATTTTTTTCAGCGTAGAAATTACATTTTCACTTTCACTTTATAAAAAATTCAAATAACTAATTAGGTGTTTTATTGAACATAGAAACCCCACGTACACATACACTAGTTAAAAATTGAAAACATTCACAAATCAAATGGACGGTGTTATACACAAATTGGCTACGAGTTAATCTGGTTTTAATGTTACCAGATTTGAAATATTCATGCAAGTAGAATTTAGCCCTGTAAAGTCAATACTTTGACTGGCAGGATAGGTAGTACTGAAATACTTATTGTAAGGCTATTTCAAGCCTAAAAAACTTTCAAATTGTTTATCTCGAAACTATCATCAATGACGCATAGATGGTTGATGCATAACGTCGTCCATATATACGTTGTGTGAAGTGGTACGTGTAAATTGACTTTGGCAAGTTCGACCTTTCATTACTAGTCTATAAATAATTCATTTGTAATAAATACGAGTGAAATGGCGAGTTGTTTTGCTGTGACAGACTGCGTTTTGCTATATGACAAGATGTCAGTGTTGATTTTTTTTTCTGTGAGTGAATTAGCTTACTCTGGTAGCGGTGCACTGACCTGTTGCTGTAGAAAATATAGCACGCTTGTATTATTCAACTGCTTATGAAACCAACCAAGCATAGTAAATATTCATAGAGATATATATGAATTATTTTCTTAGTAAATGCCAATATTTATGAAATCCACATAAGTGCGTGTGTGAGCAGGAATGAGATTGCACTTTCGGTAAGTGTTTGGTTCGTGTTCACTAAGTCCAATTGGGAAAGTTTTTCTGTGTAATTTGTAAACGCTTATAAAAATTTCGACACAAAATTAAACCTTAAAAATTGAGCAAAAATACGGATTGATGTGAACATGTTTTACTAACAGTGGGCTCGCTTAGTTTACTTAGTATTTTAATTGTTTATATATTTACTAAGAGGTTGGCCATGTTATTTTTAATGACATTTAGGCTAAAATAATGTACGTTCTAATTGACATAAGTAACATATTTATTTGCTTAATTTGTCATAATTCCGTCTTAAGCCGATATTACACGGTACTTGATTCAGTAACAGCCTCTATTGCGGCTGTTATGAATTACGTTACATCAACCGCTGTACCGGCCGCCATGCCTGCAGCCAAGGAGTATTTTTATTACACGGTCGCAGAATAAATATTGCTTAACAGAAGCGACAAGGAAAGTTTTTTCATTGTTGTTATCGTACATGGATATAAACAATACCACGTTGATTAAAGACATTGGTTTATGTAATTTCTTGTAGTGCTTGAGATACTGTAATTAGTTTGTATATTAGCTTAATATTTTAAAGTGGTGAACACGACGATTCCAGGCTCAACATTAGAAGCGACATAATGGAGCTTTTTAACCATTGTTATTGTACCAGCTCTCGGGGCGTACACGAAAGTAAACAAAGCCACGTGACATTTGAGACATTGGTTTAAACAACCACTTACATTTCACGAAATACTGTAATTTGTTAGTGTAGCGGTGACATAATTAGGAATCGTAAATGTGGCGTTACTTATGTATCAATTTCCTCAAATATAGTAAAATAATGCCTAATAAACTTCAGGGTAACCAAACTTCAGCAACACCAACGCCATGGCAATCCAAAGAGAAAACGAGTACCATAAAAATCACGTCTTGCCACTTCTGTTACTACTTATTTATTCTGTGGTACGGTATTGGTTGCTGTACTGGCAGGGAACACGGCCGTTGTACAATGCAGTTTGTTTATAAACATGACAACATGGCTCTCACTCGCCGGAGATATTTGCTATGGGCTGCAGCGTTATTATTAGAGAAAAAAAAATAATTTGTGCAGTCAGATCGCAGATTCAATAAACGTTAGTTTATTTCATACGCCAAAATATATGAACAATTTTTACCTGAAAACTCGAGAAATTTCAAATTGTGAATTATTTTTATCTTCATATATTTCACTCGGGACATATGAAGCCAATTGCTTGTATAAAGGTTATGTTCGGTGGCGGCATCCCTGGAGGTAGGAATTGCATCCCACAACAAACTGAAGTTCTGCCTCATTTCAAGTCAAGTTCATAATATTTAATGGTATATATTTTCCACACTCGTGCTTGTCTTCGCCGCCATTTCCTAAACAGTACTCTGTTTAGTTGTGTGGTTCTCCCAGACGCCGCATGAAGCGCCACATATTCTAATACTGCAATATGATTGGTCTGGAACAGAATCCGCTAAAGTTTTTGCCACGGGAAATAGGACATGTTCTGTTAGCGAACCTGGTACGGAATCCTGCCGTGTCATGTCGTTTCTGCTACCACTTCTGTGGCAAGAGCCGCTACAGCAGCCGCTATGGCAGACCTTGCACAGGCTTTTACGGAATCAGGTACCGTGTAATATCGCCTTTAGTGTGAAAACGTTACAAGAATTAATAGAAATTGCTCACATATTAACTGAGGAACAAGAATTTCAAAATGTATTATGTGGAAAAATTTGAGCTTGCTGTCCTTATAATTATCTCTTTGGTGTCGACGTAAAGGAGTGGTAAATAAACAATATTCGTAAACCCAACAATATGAAACATGAACACTTACCCAATCAGACATGTTTCTTTTGAGCTATGTTTCTTTGGTCATCATTCTGTTACATCTATTGAATTTGATGTCTGCTTTGAGAGGAAATGTCACAAGAGCAGCTGTACTGGCTGGTCATTGTTTAACCTGTCGTTATTTTAAGTTGTTGCTGATTGGTTGTGCGTCCTGAATTATTTCCGTGACTCGCATGTTACAGTCATGTAACATTTTGATGCCGGCTTTACTTTAGGTTTCGTGGCACCACTTTCTTTGCACGTGAGTCTGTGCGATTGTACTTACGTCACGTCAACTCTGGTGTCAGCCAAAAAATTATCTGTATACAGTCTAACTATTTTTAAATATCTCACTTCAGACATAAGTTCTCAATAAATGAATTATTTAATAGTGATTTTTCAATTTTTAAGGTGATTAAATATAAACGAGTTCATTACTAACGTTCCAATATTTATATTGACAATTGCGATAATGATGTAAAATTTCAGCAAGGTTTTCTTTCACGTTTATTTTACATAGTGACCAAAGTGTTGTTAAGGGTATAGTCATGATCAGTAATTTAACGAAAATATGTATTAAAAATACATAAGACTGAAAAAACTAATTGCTTAAAACATGATAGAAATTTCTTTGAAGAATTTTGTGGAGGCTTAAATAGTGCGCTAGGCGTAGATGACATCCAAACGTTCAAGCGCGTGTATCTAACATACGTAACTGAGCAATTCCTGCTTGATGAAAACTATCAGGTGAAGGAATTCAACCCGGGACTTAAAGGATGAATGTTGATCAGAGGAAACACGCCGGAGATTGGACCTACGACCAATTGTTACGTACAGGGACAGTTACTTGCACTGAGAACAAAAGTTTATATTATGAAAATAAAAAACGACAGTTATTATATTTCAAAATAGCCTATATAGCACTGTACAAGAATTATTTAAATTAGTTCAAATTTTAAGTTTTATTTAGTTGTAAAAATAATTTTGATTATATTTTATGACACCATTACTTAAAACGAATAAATAGCCTACTCGTGAACAATACATGTTTAAACTAAAATACCATTTTTAATAACTAAAATAAAAATTAAAAATAAATTTCTTGGCAATTTACACACATTTAAGTTTCAAAAAGTAATTATATCTGGTTATTACAATGCAATTAAAGAGTTTGTTGAAGCGACGCTTGTGACAAATAATTTTTCTTAGAAAAACAACGTTTTTGTGACATGGTGTGAAATTGTTTTGTGTTTATAGCATAATATTTTATCTTAAAATGCCAAATGTTAATACTAGAGTACCATTGCAAAATTTTCGATAGGGCTGCATGTAATTCCAATTATTTAAACTGTTCGAGAATGTTTTTTTTTGTTACGCGTTTTATTTTTAGACGAATGAGTTAATAATTTTCATTAACTTGTTTTATATTTGTTTTTAAATACATTAGCACATTGTAATATTTCAGTGTTTATTCCACCTCAAAATTAAAAGTTGTGTAAAATTGTAAAATGATATTTCACACCGTACGTTTACATGTTTACACAATTTTTGACTATGTGTCTGCATGTATTAAGTTAACTTCTCAGAACGTTTGGATTACACTTCAATTTCAAAACTTTATACGTTCAACACTGGCTGGTGTATCACTGTCAGCCCTCAAATGCAGTCGTTCATGATAATCAACTATCGTTTGTGATATGTTATACTCCTGAAAAATTATCTTCAAATCGAACAAACCACGATACAACTTTACCTATTAAAATACAAACGTGCATCACTCGGCAGAGTTGTTATAGATATACATGGTACTTTAACAATGATTTCGATAGTATGTTTTTAAAGCATTATAGTAGGTCTATTGATATCGAACAATCACTACATGGTTTCTACACAAATAAATATTTATTCATGCCATAATTTTATAGCAGTAAACGCCACGGGTTTTTTTTATTATGCACCCGAGTTCTTACAGATTTTCTTATAGAACTAAGTTAATCCTAAACAATTTTTTTTCTGGCAAACTCTGAATTATGTCGCAAAAAGTTGTGGTAGAATTGTGCATTACTACTACACACAGTCTTTCATTTTTTCAAAGCATTGTGTTAAAAATTATTTCAAATCCTTACTCCAATATGGAAAAAGATCACACAGAACGAAGCCTTAAGATATAAAGGTTTCGGTTCGTCAATAAAACAAAGTCAGTCTCAAAACTGTCCCAATATTTACACATTATTACATTATTTTTAAGCAATTTGCATGTTTCTTTATAATGTTGATAGTGCAGTAAAAACCTAAAACATTTTAACATTTAGGAGTACAGTGCTGTAAAAATTTCATGCGATATAATTTTCGTTCTTGAAGCAAGGGATTCACTAAAGTAAGTAAATTAAAATCAATTGATGAATTTTAATGTATGTAGTTTGATATCTTGCTGGATATGTGTGCCACATAAATACATTTATATACATTTTAACGCACCTTTAGTGTGATAACATAACGTATTAATTGTACATGACAACCCGTAATTTGGCGTGTTTAAACTAGTTTGTTTTTGGTTATACATTTACAGTTTCAAGGAAGACAGAATAAAATATTACATAATAGGGAAAACCTCTAGAGGAAGTCTCTCATTAAAAGAATGAACAACACATCCCTTTCATGCAAAAAAAAATAAAAGTAATAAGATAATATCTTCTTAATTATACTATCCATTAACAGTCCTATCGATTAAGATCTAAACAATTCTGTATTTTTTCAAGTAAACGTTTATGTATTGTAATGAATACATATACATATGATACCAGAAGCTAAATTTAACTACGCCGTGTCAGGGTTCTGTGATATCTACCATACATTCCAGGTTCTTAAGATGCGAACAATAACCCTATTTAAATGCATAGCAAGAGTGTCACAAAACTCCTGCAGTTTCAGTCGATTACATTGAATGAAAAAATGCATATATTTACTTTCGATACTTATACGAGTGCTCGAAAGTGAAATTCCGATACACTCATGAGACTTCGATCACATTCGCCAATTGAAGCGGTTTTATTAATTAAATCAAAGCAAGCAGATTGTGCATGCCTTTGTCACAGTATATAATATTTTTATACTGTGACAAGGGCACGCTTAATCTGCTTGCTTATATATATATATATACATACATACATATGCATACATATATGGATATTAATACTGATGTGAAAATATTACAATACTGAACGGACATGTCACAAATAAATGAACTAGGGGCCAGTTTTTTTATTTCCCTTAGAAAGGAAATGCGTTTTAGTTTACTACATTAATGACACATGTTATTCCCGCAATTAAAAAGTGCTGTAAGACGGCCACAAACAGAATCAGCATGTCTGGCAATTAAAATTACTGATTTAAGGATATCACAAATGTGTTGTTAGTTTATAACTTGTTTTCAAGTGTCGGCATTTTCATTCATAATAAAGGTTTTTGGAAAGGAGAAAAATACCTTGCTGTTCCAACTGCCATTGTTACAATTTTTCATGTGATGGAGAGTTTTAATATAATGCATCCTTTTTAATTTCAACTTGTTTGCGTAAATGAATGAAAAAACTTCAATTCGTCTGACAATTTGAACATTAATTCAATAATCAGAACAAAAAATATATAGTTGATTAAAGTGTGTTTAAACATAAGCAAATACACAGACAAAAATAAAAAATTTAGCAACGGCCGTTAGTTTAATATATAGGCATCCATACGTCTCCGATTGGTTTCGTAGGTTTCGTAACGTTGCATATTCTTATTTTACTAAAATATTGCACATATGTAACTAATTTTATTTTAAGATTACAGTACATTGTTATTTCATATATGACTAGGAATGATAATCTATCCAAGCCGTCGTCTAGCGATCCAATTAAAATTAAAGTTTATTAAAACACTATACATACGTAAATATAAAATAATTTTGCATTATATAAATCTATATTAACATGTTTTCACCCTGATATTCTAAACGCTGGTGGGGGGAGGGGGAGATTCTTAAATAAATGTTTTAAAGTCAACTCAGTCTGTTAAATGGTGTGGTATAATACACGGTAATTTATCAAACGTGTTGCCAATGCAGAAATACTTTACCATCTGTAAAGTACAGTAGTTTTGATCGGTTCACATTTCATTTTGGTGCTAACCAAAACACGTTACTATAAATTTGAGTTCTAAAGACTATCCAGTCTAGTGCACATGTTTTCCTTGCGTTAAATAAAATATTTTAATTTAAGAAACTTTAATACGAGTGTACTGTGGGTAAAACTATGATTTTATGCTGATAACCAGATCAATTTCAATCATGTTTAGGACGTCGATTTTAACATATCAAAATTTTATAGACTTTATAAAAAGCAAAAGAACAAATGAATGAAAACTTAATCTATTTTTCCAACATTCAGTGAGCCTGATTCTGCTTACAGGATTTACATTACTTTTATTTTATCATAATTGAGCAAGTACTTATAGCGTACGGTAAGTAAACATAAAACATTCGTCAATTTAGTTTCACTACCCAAGCTGGGAAAGATGCTTCACTTTTTGCGAATTGATTGAGGAAATTCTGGTCAACACTTAACATATTGGTATATGGCGCTGTGGGGGAGCGGGGTGACATGATGTGAGTGTGGAGCAGCGCCGGAATGAAGGAGCGGGGGTGTGAAAACCCGCCGATTAGCGGCATCGTCCGACATGATTCTCACATGTGAGAATCCGGGGACCGACACCGCCGGGAACCGAACCCGGATCAGCTGGTGGCAGGCGAGTGCTCTAGTTACTGAGCCAACCACGGCCCCCATATATCACTGATTTAACATATCAGTAGTTATGTCTAGAGTTAAAATATGTTTTTGTATCGAAGTTTTCCGTTGCACTGAGAGTTGATGGAATAGAGAAACGACCCACCACAAATCACTTGCGTCACGGAAGAGAGCATCTTTGCTCTTGCGTTGCGCCACGGCGAATTGTTTGCGCCGGTCCCCTGCGGTCTACATCAGCATGGCTAACATACACATTACGCCAGCCCCACCGTCAACGGCCGTCTGTCCGTGAACTCCATCCCCTGGGGCTGTTTGACTTGAGCGTTCAGTTTGAACTCCCGGTCCGGTCTGTTGACGCTGGGAATGAGCGCCGATCCCTCTGGTCGGGCGAGTTCAGTTGCCAGCACTGAACGTGGGATATTGCGTCTTGGGTTCCTAGAACATCCTGTTTTTAGACTTAGATGCCTTAAGGCTCGGCATCAGTCGCCATATTAAATTATTGTATATTTCGCTCTTATGAAATTCTGAGAAGAAAAATGCGACATTTGTTACCATAATATCAATTATATTTACCTTGCGCTGCAATTAAAGCATCGCAGTTGAACTTTTATAATATATTTAAGCCGTAATTAGTCGAATTTTTTTTTATATTTCTAATTTGTTCGACTAATTATGGCTTAAATATACGTTAAAAGTTCAACTGCGATGCTTTTATAATAGCACAAGGTAAATAGAATTGATATTACAGTAACAAATTTCACATTTTTTTCCCCAGAATTTCATAAGAGCGAAAAATAAAATAAATAAATATGGCGACTAATGCCGAAGGGTGTTCACGTGGCAAAAATTCAAAATTTTATATTTGCTTGGCATGGTGTTAGTTTTATAGATATTACTTGTGACTGCGTTTTCCACTTGTAGAAATTTTTTAGCTCCCATAGTTTTCCCATGGCGGCACTTCAAAGTCAGAATTTGCTAGTTACAGGAACATAGGTATAACAAAAAGCAAGTGAGTTACTCGAATGAAATAATTAACACTGAAATGAGATATAATGGGCACTATGTTAAAATATTAAAAAAAAAAAAAAAAAAAAAAAAAAAAAAA
>PNEQ01014215.1:0-29566 GCA_003012365.1 Medauroidea extradentata
GGCTATCCGGCAAGAATGCCCCAAACAGCAATGGTGGCCGACGGTGACTGACGGACACGGTCGTGGCCGGTGACGGACGGGTATAGTGGGTTGCCGTTCGTTTAAAACAATGCAAAGCAATGTTGCCGGTACGCAACGGTGACGGTCGGTGCCGGACGGCGCCTGACGGTGACGGCATAGTGGGTTACCTGCTTAATGGTCACAAAAACGCTATACAGTTCTCAACAGATGACAAAATAGTTGTTTCTAAACGAGTTTCACAAATAAGGAAATATGTGTGAACAATAATTTATTGCAATGTCGATGCCCTCTTAGTGCACAGCAGCCCAGGTGAAGTAGGCAAAATACAAACCCTTATTCTGATAGTGGTTTACGTTACTATAAAACGTAAAACTGTTAAATTTATAATAATTTAAATTAACTGATATAATTTCAAAGAGATTTTTCTTAACGCAGTTTGGTTAACGATGGTCTATTGTTTGTAAATGCAATGCAATATTACCAATGCAATTACACAGCGTGATCAAGAAGTCGCGTAACCCATTTGCAGACTTCGGTTACCTTGTATGCTCGCAGGATACACTCCTAACAATTATATATGATGTCTCCGTTGGTTGCGTCACTTTTTTACCATCCTGTATAACTCATTAGGGCACATTGCAGTTATATTTAATTTATTCTATACGATCACGAAAATGTAAACGACTCTTATGGATAAAAAGTGTTCTTCGTTGACGAAAGGATTACTTAAACACATTTTTTGTACCCCCTACTGAACTGTGGCATATTCAATGTCATGAGGTTATTTTGCCGTAATTTAGGAATAGTCAAATCAAATATAGCTGTGCGGTTGGCATCAAATCTTCCTGGAGCACGCTTGATGGCATTACCTCTGCGGTCCACTGCCTCTCGTTGAATTGCCAGTCCACTTTCGGCAAATTGCACGTCCCACAAAGTGGATTAAACCTGCCGCCCCGTGCGTCAAAGAGCACTGGACCCTACTAACTACGTAAGCCCATCCAGTTTCCCACTACAAGAATTAGACCCGTGCATTGGGAAACGGACACGTGGGATCATTATCGCCGGCGTCAGGCGATGGGCACGTTAGTTCCTTATTCGCCAAAAAGAATAAAAATAAAAATACAAAAGTTTAACTGAGGTACCGAGACAAGTAATAGAGAAGGCGGTCGAGTTACATTTATTGAAGGAGGTGTCGGGAGGAGGTTAAGTTGAATCAATGCCAACTGTCATAAAACTTATTTGTCCATTGTTTCTACACTATTAAAAAACAAATTTCGGTGTTATGAAATTCCTCTATGTAGCATTCACTTGGTCAAGATAATTTGAAGCATCGGTATACAAAATAACATTATTGATTTGCAAAGTTTTTTAACCTCACAATTGTAAGAGAAATACTCCTTAAAGAAAAGCAACAGTTGTCAAATAAAATGTATATGTTTTTATGAATAAAATGTATTTGACGTACTGTACTACTATGGAATACGCCACTGTAATATCCATCCATAGTGGATGTTTTGACTGCACCTAAAATACGCGTGTTATATCTTTTTTTTTTTTTTTTCGTTTTTTTTTTGTTTGTCTCAAATTTAAGCAGTAAATGCCAATTGTATTTCCAAAACCAGAACAGAAGTAGGTCACTACCACGTTTACCTCTAAGGCGAAGCTCACAAATACCGTGATGAAGTATCGTCATTTCTGAATGCACTATATCAAAAACTTCGTCCCAGAAACTGCAAATGAGTTGCATTTTCTTTCTGATAATTGCCAGTAATTTTGGACTACGCATTTACTGATGACTCTGAGAAGAGGAGAATATATTCATAGTTTCTAAATACTTAATGACTAATAGCGTCATCAACACTGTTCGGTTTATGGATTTATGAATTTATAGAAGTGTTATATGTTTTACAAGAGCGCGAAGAACTGCTATTTTAACGTGTTTCTAACTACCACATTAAAAAGTAATTTATAATAATATATATTCCGAAATATGTTTATTCAAACAACCGTGTGAGGAACGATATGTATTTTGAACGTACGATTTATAGGAAAAAAAATAAAATTGTTTTAACCATGTTACTATCGTGAAAATAAAATGATAGTGATTAAGGCCCTAATTTGAATTGTATATGGAGGGATATATCTGTACAGTTTAAACATATTCAAGTTAATAATTTAGCACGTGTTTTTCTTCTGAGTTTTGAAACCTAAACCTATCGATTACGAATTAAATAATTTCCATACGAATCGATTATATGTTTGTTAACCTAAATCGGGAGGGAAGTAGTGATGTTCAATTAACGTTGTTCAATCCAGTAGATGTCCCCAGCCCTAACTTAATTACGAAAGACACGAATATAAGTGAACTAAACAAAGTACACTTTCGTTAAACTTGAAAAATATTTACACTGCTAAACCTCACACCAGGCAAGAGAAAAGCTTATGGTTCTTAAAAATTAGCATTTACCGTTGGCTAATAACAGAAAATTTATGTTGTTCTTTTTTTCTGTTTGCCGGAATATTTAGGAACGAATTATGTAGTTACATAAAAAAACATCACAATGTAGACAAGACAAAATTTCTATACTATATAGTGTTGCATAAATATTATCTAAAGTCATACCGCTGAAACATTATTTACGCAATTAAGTTAATATTATAACAACAATTTTTACTTAAGTTTAAGAACGTGAAAACTTGATTTCTAGGGCACCATTCACGAACTTTAAACGACAGCAGCAACTTTGTATGTGATGTACATATTGGTACGAACACATTTGCCTATTAGAACGTTAGTATAGTACGACCGACTTTGCTTAAGGAAGCTGCCTGGCACGGAACCATTGAGAGAGCAAGGACAGAGATTCACATGTAGAATTTTATTCGGTGGGGTTCAGTCATCTTTCACGACATTACTTTCGGCCAATAGCCACTGTCTGATGGAGATTTAAAAAAGTGCTACTGGATGAAACATGTGGTGGAAAATTTTAAGTGTATGTTTGTCGAGTGTTTATTCAGAAGGAAAATACTTGTTTTCTAGCAGTTTGCCGGTAAGTAAATAGCCCAAAATCCTACGCAATTTTAGGCCCACCGAAATTATCAAAAAAAGTCAGTGGTTACATAGGTCCTACGTTTTATATGTAAGTTCAGTAGGTACTGAGCTACTCATAAAATTTTACACATAATGTTGTCACGGCTCTGTGGAAGGCAGAACCCTTAATAGTTAATAGTTATCAATACCTAGGTGCCTGAATAACATTCATAATTTACGGAAGTTATACAAAACAAAGTATGTCTGCCAAGTCGCTGTCAAGTCTTCCTGAACAAACATAATTCTTGCTGTTCACAGCGATGTTTCTTTGGAGATCACAGCTAACCCATAGCTGCATTACTTCTGAGTGACTAGGTTTTCCGGTGGTTAAACAGTAACTGTCATTCGGGGAGGTGCACTGGTTGGCCAATCAGGGATGAGCTTATCTCTAGACTTTCAGACTTATTAGTTACTTTTTAAATGTCATGGTCACATGTCGCTTAATAGAACACATCTTATCTGTTTACGTTTTGACTATTATTTTAATTTTACTGCTTTAATTTGAATATAGTGATATCTAGTTTAATATGTTTGATATGACATTTATCAAATTGATGTGCTGGAAGCGATGTCGACTAAGTGTTCTGTGATGGTTAACTGGAGGGCTTTTTGTTTTGTATTAGAAATCCCTCATATGTTCGTTTATCTGTAATGTTACTGCGCTCACGACCATTGCATTATTTTGACAACTTTTTGTCTCAAAAGTCAAACAATTTAAGTTTATCTATATTTTACCGTGAATACCAAAGTATACAAAACGTTAAGACAACATATCTCTTAGGTCAAATGGTTTCTCATCGAGTCGTTTGATGTAGCTTGTTACGTGACATATTATCGAAAAATAAAATTCACATTTTCATGCCAACTGCCAACTGGTTGCAATGCATTTTGTCACAAAACTATAAACCAGAGCATTATAATATGAACGGTATCTTCAAATAAATTAAATTCTCTTTTCAACGAAATGGAAATAAAGCGACCTGAATATTTCCGTTAAAATGTAGTTTTGAATTAGAGAACAAAAGTGTTATTCGTGGTATAGTCCATTACCTTACACGTAACAAAATCACCAATAAAATATACCAAAGCTAAACTTGTCAACAACTGTGCAAAACAAATTACTTGTCAGGACAGGTACAGTTAACCGAAGGGAGCGTGTACCAAAAGGCAAGCAGTGAAGGCACTGCTGATAGCTTTTTCATCTATTTCAGTGAATAATATGTGCAATTTTGTAACTTTCGAATAGATTACTTTTTTCTGCACTAGTTCAGAAATGATATCGTGCATGTATCATATGTACTTTCGTGAGTGAACAATTCCTTGAGGTTCGCTTTTTATATATCCTCTGGAAGCAATACAAAACTAAGGATTAGTTTGTAACACAAAAATAATTGTTAAGAATTATGCACGCGTAAACATTATCAAGTAAAACAATCCACAACAAAATCGTTAAGTTATTATTCCAGCCAATGGAAACAAAGGACAATACCGCCATCAAAAATGTGTGATGTGAACTGCATGTTTGGTGGTAAATTATTTGACAGACATTTTAGAAATTATCATGGTCAGTATTTTTATTGACAGGGATCGGTGAAAATAGATGAAGAACTGATAAAGTTAGCTTTTTAAAATTGTTTTGACCAATGGTGCTATTTCTCTGTATCAAAGATGGGCAACGCTTCGCCCTGATAGGCTGCTTACCCAGCACTTTAACTTAAAATATAAAATACAACTATTTAGTTAAAGGCTTAAGGAACCCCCATTCACGCACGCGATCTGCAAAGATCTATTAAAAACTATTGCATTTGAAAATGTACTTTCAAATATTCTGCATATGTCAATACGCATAAGTCAAAGCTTAACTTTTCAACCTTAAACACATCCTAAGCCGTACAGCCGACATTGTTGCAGGCTTCAAAGATACCACCTTTATGAACAGAGTACTAAATTCTGGCACAGTGTTTTCCTTGTATGTTTACTGCAACACTTTAAAAACAAACCTAATAATTTTATTTGTAAAAAGTATTCTATTCAGTCAAACGATTGTTTATGTGTTTCTGTTTGGTTTTTCTCAGAACAGCAGTCTAAAAAAAAGGTTACAACCACTATCCGAGGCCTATAAAATGTTTGTAATACGCTTACCGTATTTAAGAAAAATACGAGCGTAGTTGTATTTGTGATTTTTCAAATACATAAAGACATTATGAATAAGCTGAGCAGTTTCATTTAAACATAACACATCTGACACGATACATCAACGTCTTTACGCTAGAGGCCTGGACTTCTCTTAACACGCCCGTACGTCGGTGTGGTAAATTTCCAAATATTTTCTTACGGTGTATTCTCACGCAAGAAGATTCCTCTCAGCAAGGCTGACAGGAGCTAAAAATAATTCTCCCCGAGCTCGTGTAAATAATTGCGCCGCCAAGCCGGGCGTATGATTGACGCATTGTGTCACTGTTTGTGGATGAGAGGCGAGAGAGAGGGCGCGAGATGCGTGTTTTTGAGGGGGTGGGGCGACAGGGAGAAACGCGTTCCACGCTGACGTCACTGGCGAAACCAGGGCACGGAGCGAGTGTGAAAATTGTCTATGGGATTTTTAATCCAAAAACATACTTTAATGCGTACTCATTGTATAGTCAGTTCGGGATAAAGTGAGCACTTTTCAAGCCCTAGTTACTTTTTGCCACTAAAATATTGTATAGTTTCCTGCCCCCTTTTAACGTCGTTGGACCCGCAAAATCTCATTTGTTTATATTTATGTCAAACACTGTTCAACTTTTACACGTCAGATGACATGTCATTTTCCCAAATAAAAAAAAGTACCGCCCTACAGTTATTCATAATCACTCGTCAAAATCTTTAAATGGCCATTGAAGTGTAGCCAAAATACAAAAAAGTAATTTCCTAATTTATTCAAAATTACAGTAACTGAAAGCAAGTGTATCAATGCATATTATGACGTGTTTGACAAAAGTTAGTTTTGAAAATTTCAGTAGTACCCAAAAGTCAAAGTTATGCAAAAATTTACTCACTGTCATTAATTTTTAAAAAGTACGAAATTATTCCTTTGTATTCACAAAGTGTCTTGAAGTAGCTCATGTAATTTAGTATCAATATAAATTATCTTGTTTCTGCAAGTTAATTACATTTTTTTTTCGCTACGACGCAACAGCCATTTCGCGGCTTAGTTAAGTGATTATGCTAAATCTATGTGACCTTTTTTTTTTGGGAAATGGCCCGTTATCCGATGTGTAAAAGTTGAACAGTGTTTGGCATAAATATAAAATAATGAATTTTTATGGGTCCAACGCCTTACCAAAGTTACAACCAAAGTAGCCTACATAAATTGTACCGTATTAATAAAAAAGTTTAGAATCACGTTAAATAAAATTATTTTAATAATTACACTACGGAAGATGATAATCAAAAGTGCTCACTTTATCGCCTGCAGTATATTTTTTTCTCACATGTTTGGGTTTATAACAGGCCGTACCAGTATTTCAGGCGCATATATCAACATTCATTAACACCTTTAATCTCGAGGCTAATCTTACATAGTCGTTATAGGAATAAGAGTACAGCACATATCAAATTATCTTTGTGTTTAATTAAAGCCGTTCTTATATGAACTGCGCTCTCCGAAGTCGAGTGCCAGGAATGCAGCTCGAATAATATCCTATGTATCTTTAATAAACGTCTGCGTTAATTTTGATACGCGTAATGGTTTTATTACTATTAACATAGTAATGTTACATGTGTATATTGGGTTCATGAAGGTTGCATATGTGAGTATAAAACACTGGAACCGCCTCTTGATGACATTTCGTTATTTACCACACTTACAAGATAAAATATATAGACAATTGCGCTTTTTTTTAGTATGTACTTAGGTTGAGGCAAAGACGCTTAGCTTAGCACGTGTTTAAATAAATATGCTTGTAAATCGTACCTTCAGTGGAGCAATGCAAAGGCGCTGTCGCCATGGCAGAAGCAAGGATTACATATTTAATTATATTAAATAATGACCGGTAATCGATCGAATCTACACATGCCACCAATGACATTTTTGTTCATTTTGGCATGACCTACTCTCCTCTGAGGTAATTAGGCCTTGTTTTTCGGTATTCTGAAAACTGTGAGCAAGAAAATATTTTCATCCCAAAAAAAAATACTCGAAAGCTCTTACTCATGAATTTTATTTCTTATGTTCATTCCTGAAACAATTTTTTTCTCAGCTTTATTCAGGTGCCAAACTCCGAGACGGGAGTGTTCGTATAATATAAGGTGGAGTTACATTGACAAACACTATCGTGTGATGAATATTAAGGGAGTTACACGACGTTGAAAACATAATTTTGAAATACACTTTATGAAAAATACTAGAAAGTATAGAAGATGGAGCCACCAAAAAAGACACAGTGCTCTAAGAATCGGAGTAAAAAACTGTGAAAATGTGGCTGACGCAACGTTACCCTTGACTGCTTATGTGAGGGTTACTCAACCTATTTGTGTAAGTAACTTTGAAATATTTAACAATAATAAACTACCATATGTATATCATTACTTATTACGCAAAATGAAGGGGAAAGTACTTCTTGTATTAATTCACTTCGATAAACAGATTTCGAGATAATGCGAATCAAAATACGAAGGCGCAGTGTGACCCCACGGAGGTAGGCAAGAAAATGGCTTCCTGAGCCATGCTAATTGCAGCATTGAATTGTTAAATTGAGTACAGTAGCGAGAGGAACAGCCACGTCTGGGCCCACCACATGCACCCTATGGGCAATCAGGTGTGCTACAGTGTCAACATGTGGTATGGCATTGTCAACAGTCATTTGTTGGGACCATATTTCCTACCTGACCGCCTCAGTGGAGTCCATTACTTTAACGTTCTGCATGATGTTTTGCCGGAATTGCTGGGAGAAGTACCATTAACAATTTCCCGCACCATGTTGTTTCAGCAGGACGGGGCACCACCACATTTTTCTGCTGCCGCCGTATGCCGCCATCTTAACGCCACATTTGCAGGTTTCTGGACAGGCAGAGGAGGGCCCATCCATTTGCTGGCTCGATCTCCAGACCTGACTACAATGGATATTTTATGGGGGTCCTGTCAACTTCCTGATTTACGAAACGCTTGTGACTAGCCAGAAAGATCTCGTGGCACGTGTGATAATCACATTTGATTGTGTACGTGCCATACCAAACATTTATGCACGAGTCCAAGCCAACCTGATCCGCCGTTGCCAGCTATGTGTTGAAGTATGGACGGCGATTCGAACACTTATTGTAAATACGTATTGACATTAATCAGTACATTGTTAGTACGTGCAAATACATTGCTGCCATTTGTGCTCTGTACCTTGTTCTGTACACGTGATATTCTTTAATATAACCATTAAGGTAGTGGTTGGTATCGGTAGTTACTGCTAGCCAGCGTGTTTCCTGAAGATTCATTTCATTCCTCTTGCATTCTGCCACTGCTCCATTTCCACCTCATATCAACATCATTATATCTCAAAGAAGTTGCTGTTAAAAGGCTTATGAAGCGAATGTAACTTCCCACGCGTGAGGCGCGAAAACCGGTGTGTGATTAGGTCGACTTTGCTACACGTGACGTACTAATTGGTGCGCAGAATTTTTCCTAGTAATAAATTTTCTGTGATGTTTTGTATCGTGACTCTACACCTTTATTTGTAGGTAGTATCAAGTACCTCATTATTTAGACTTACGAAGGCTATTTGCGTGTTTTTGCTCTTATGAATTCGAGTGGTACTATTATTGCGACGTTAGTACAAAAGCATGCTGTTTTTAGCTTCTTTGTGGTATCGAAAATTATGACTCTAATAAGAATGCTGCATGTTGAAGCGTTATTACTTCAAGTGTGTGTTATTTTTGTAGACGGGTTGAGAATACCTTTAGCAGTTTCGCGTATAAATAAAATGAAATCACTTGGAACCCTGCAGCATTGTTCATACAACACGTGTTAGTTGTCATAAGGTCACCCAAATATCGCTGCGCTACTGAACTCAATTTAACCATTCAATGCTGCAATTAGCATTGCTCAGAAAGCCGTTGTATTGCCTACCTCTGCGGGATTACACTACGCCTTCGTATTTTGATTCGCAATTTTTTCGAAAACTGTTTATCGGAGTGAATTAACACAGAAGGTACTTTCTCCTTTATTTAGCGCGGTAAGCAATTATATGCACCGAACATTTTATTATTGCTTAGTATTAAAAGGTTACTTACACAAATAGGTTGAGTAACCTCTACATATGTAGTGAAGCGGAACGTTGCGTCAACCGCATTTTTACAGAATTGTTTGCTACGATTCTTAGAGTTCTATGCCAATTTTGGTGTCTCCATATTTTATAATTTCTAGTACTTAAAATAAACGTATTTCAAAATATTCTTTTCAACGTCGTGTAGCTTCGTTAATAATCACCACACAATATTGTTGGTCAATGTAACCCTACCTTATTTTACATAAACAATCTAGTCCCGGAGTGCGGCACATTAATTATGATACACGTTGTATTCTCAGGGTTCCGAGGTGGTCAGCCCTCTTAAGGGTATTCACATGTAAGAAATTCATAATTTTATATTTGCGCGACATATTGTACGTTCTATAGGTATTAGGGCCTACTTGTGACTACATTTTACACTTGTAAACATTTTTTAGCACTCATAGTTTTCCCATAGCGTCATATCGAAGTCAGAATTTGCACGTTACGGGAACGCAGAAAAAAAAAAGAAAAAAAAACCAAGTGAGTTATTCGAATGAAATAATTTACAATGAAATAAAATACTATGGGACATATGCCGAAATATTTAAAAACACACAGCAAAGTCCTATTGTCTTTTTAAATATGTAATAAATTAATTAAGTAAAATGTAATTTTCATATGTTTTTACAAATAGCACAAAGGAATTAGATTGTGTGTTTTTTAATCTTTTAACGAATTACCTATAATATCTCATTTCTGTGTAAGTTATTTCATTCGAGTAAGTCACTTGGATTTTGTTGTTTCTCTGTTTCCGTAGCTTGCAAATTCTGACTTTGACATGCCGCTATGGAAAAACTATGTGAGCTAAGACCACTTTTGCAAGTGGAAAATGCAGTCACGGGCAACGTCTGTAAAATTAATACTATGACATACAAATACAAAATTATGCATTTTTGTCAGGTGAACACCCTTAAAGAGACCCCAAACGAAACGAACTTACCACAGGTGTTGCTTATCATAGGTGTTACTTGAACAAACACCTAGTTAATCATGTTACACTTTCGGCCTGATAAATTTTACTGGAATTTCCTTTTTAAGTTTAACAGTGGAAATGTCTTCAATAGGAAATAAATGCTACAAATTTACGCTCAAACTCTTCCCAAGAGTGCTACGGGTTTACATAATACTTATTGGATACTGGTTTTTACCACTTCGGATTTATTCGTTTTTTCCCCTATAATTTCTGATTCAGTGCATGTATAAAAATTTTTGGCACGATATTGCATTTATAAAATCTTACTTTTTTTAATGTTTGCAACATTAACACATTCATTATTTTGTAACGGAACATATCTGACTAAAAAAAGTTGTTTTGCTTACGCGAGACAGTAAAAAAAGTAACGGAAATCACGCCGTATGATCTATAAGAAGTAAATGAAACGACAACCAATGCCCGATCGTAGTTTAAAACATTAAAAAATTCTCTATTCCCTTATTTATAAGAAAACCATACATCCAAACAGAGACGGATCATCCCCCTACACATGGAACGATTTTTTTATTTTGCTGTGTCGTATGTAGGAACTCATCCTAGCTGCTGGACGGGTTCGTCCACTGGAAAGATCGCAATATTATATGTGCCGTACAACCTGCTTTTCTACTGGTACTGATTTTTTTTCTCACCGTGCTCCTCTGCTGGTTTCTGATCTCAATCAACGACAGAAAGGATCTGTAACATGACAAAGATTCCCATGGTTGAATTGGCAACGCGCTGGTCGCAAGAGTTTCCGGCGTAAAGCTTGTGTTTACAAGGAGCTATGAACATAATTTGTGTACTTGTGTATGGAGTTAGGGTTTACACAGGTGTGTAGGTATGCAGGCAGAATTACGTAACCTCTGTAACAATTTTGTCAAAGAACATTTTTTTACTACGACGTTCGCTGACATTTGTAAATGGTGCCGGCTTAACCAAAAAAATCATGGCTGCCAGAATTTTCAGATCTGAATATAGCTCGTAGAGTAACACGTGCTGTGTGCAGAAATACCACAAATAGACCTTTTGAGTATCCAAGATTTGAGGGAATTTTACCAAAAAAAAATTAGCTAAACAAAAACGGGAATTCAGGCGATTTTCAGTGTGTTTAGAGGGAAGTTTGGAAAGGTAACAAATAATTGTCTCCTTGCTCATGTCAAAATATTTGAATACTAGTCAACAATTACACAAGAACAGCTCACTGTATAACTCATTGAAGAATGTGTGCGAGAGCTAGATAGGTCTCTTATTCCTTCCATCATGGTGAGGTGAGTAAGAGATTTTGCTTTTTAAGGATAGAATGGCACCGAAGAATACCTTATAACGTAAAAAAATCCGTCAAACAAATTTGTCGGATATTTATTACAAAATGTTTTATCGTTATGTTTTGAATTGTCATAAATACATGAATATGTGGTCACCACGGTCTTAGAATTAAAGGCTTGGACACTAGCCTATATACCAATGCTAGTGAGTAGACCTCTTTATGACTGAAAGCGCTTTTTCAGGTCATGCAAAGTATCATACTTTTAAAACTATTTAAAAACCTTCTGCCACATTGAAAATTACTGTGCTATGAACTCCGTGAATAAGGATACGAAACATTAAACCTTTAAGATCAACGATACGAAGCTGAATTTTCTCTTCTAACCTTGCTGAGCACCTAGTTGTGATTTCGAAAGTAATGTGTTCGGAACAGGTATGGAATTTTATGAGAAATCTATTCTTAATGCTCACTAAACCAGCTGTTGCATTATCTACGGGTTATATTTGACAACCTAGGTTGAGAAAAATGATTTTGAGAATGAACATAGAGTGGCAATCACAGCCATAGAGAACACTACTCATGCACTTAAAACATTAGTAATGAAGTGATTCATTTTAAGACAGTTATAGTGCACGACTGTCTAATATACTCCACAAAATAAAAAAATGCTCCCATTGTTATTTCTTGAAAACTATGCCTGTTTTTGTGAATTATTTTAAAGACTTTGCTCGTAAGTGATTGTGTTTAGTAAGACTAATTTTATTATGTAACGGTGAAATAATATTCAGTCGTTAATTTAAGTCTGTAAACCACTTGGATACTCACTGAAAGATAAAACAAGCCATTAAAGTAATATTAAATTACTATATTTAAAATACCGACAGTTGTATAGGCGTTAGAAAGAATGCGAGTTAGAGTAGCATTGCACCAAGTTTTTTTTATTTGAAAATAATGCAGACGTTGATGAGGGTCGATAGGTTTTCTCAAGAATATCCGGTTTCCGATTTCTCATATCATTCGTTCTTTGTGTGACAGGTTTGTATCGTTTCTGGTAGAGTATAGCCGAATCTTACTTCACCACCGTTATTTTTTTTTTCATGGTTCCTGCTTGATGCAAGAAGTACTATGTGTATTTCCATTTTACTTGCAGTAGTTGCAATATCAAGAAAAAAAAGTATGTATCTTCATTATTTAATTTCTTTTGCAGTCCGAATATGATTCCTCCCGACAATTTGCCGATTGAGAACATTAGTCGCTTGTTACACAACTATAAGGTGGGGATGATCGGACTGAAAACATATTGTACCGTCTCCTACTTAGGAACTAGCACCTCGACTAATGGTGACGGTAACAAATTACACAGAACAATATAGGGTGGGTAGCCAATCCCTATAGATTTGCGAGGGCGCTAAGGCAAAAGTAATCCTCACTCTGAACAAATCAAACTCGTAACCTCAAACACCTCAGTATAATCACATTAATATTCCAATCATGAAAATGGTAATACTAGTTAAACTTCAAGCAAAATTATCGAAGCTCGGGTTCAATCGCAACAGGGATTTATTAAAAACCAGAACCAACATAACAAAATAGCATAACCTTAAACATTTTATAAAACTCAATAAATTGCCAAATTAACAAAAGAAATTAGGAACAAAAAATACAAAATACAAAGTAAAGTACACTGAACATTAATTTACCAATTGCTATTAAACGGCGTGTGAAAAGCATCAAGTTAATCTGAACAGTATGAATCAAAAGAAGCCCTAATCGAGAATACTGAAAAGGGTATAGTATAAGACAAATACCTAAGTAAACATTACACATTAGCTAGCCCTATCCTTGTAGGAAACTAACATACATAAACTTCGTCTCACAACTTACACGTATTTTTATAATGATGCTACACGTAACGATGCTTAAACTTAGTTTCTATGGGTCGCATGCACTCTTGCATAAACAAGCTACCAAAATAGGTTTGAAGTAAACTTGTCTTACTTTTTTGTAACTGTGTTGAGATGAAACATTTTGGGTTATCATTTATAGTCATCTGAATCGTCATAAAAAATTAAGAACAATGGAATATAAAATATTTCTTTGCATATTTTCATATTTTTATACGACGTTTCTCATTTTTGTTGCATAAATTATTTAAATAATTTTCAATATAATGTGTAGAATAAATAGTAAAGAAAAGATTGACGCGTTTTCAATTTGTATACGGATTATAAACAATATTAATATAAGTTAATTGAGCTTCGGCAGTTTAGTAGTACGGTTGTAATTAAAAAGATGAACCAAAAAACAATTAGGTCATGTAGTTTTGTATATTAGCTCAAAGGTTTTCATGAGCAGATTGCTGTAGGTTTCCACTTTACTGCTTCTTTTATCAGCAAACTGTGCGGAAAGAGAACTCGTAGAACATTTGCCGGGCGAGTAATTTCCCCTGCGATTGCTGGCGGTGGCCTCGCGTCTGAGACTGCGACACGGCCGGCTGAGCAGAGCGTGGAGAGTGGAGACAAAGTAGGCGAACAACTAACCAGCGTCTGGGCCGCGTTAACACCCCTGCTACTCGGAAATACTCGCGAGTATTCGTTCATCCTCGGCGATTGAGCGGCGCCACATATAAGTTTTTACTATAGTTTCCTAATCTAACAAAACCGCCCTTCGATTCAGCACAGAGTAATTTTTGACACTTTAAAGTAACCTAGAATAATACAAATCAATCTGAATTATTCTAAACTAACACGAACTAACATAATTTATTTGTCACAGGAGACGATGATAAAGGAAAGAGGTTTGCGTGAAAAGGGGGGGGGGGAGAGATTCCTTACTCAATCGCTGATGATAATACGCGAATGCCACCGAGCATTTTCGAGGAGCGAGAAAGTTAACACGACCCAGGCGCTCAATTCACGAGTTGCTATGACAGGAAGCTGTGAGTAGAAAACGTATGCAGTCATCCAAGAGTCAAAGAGACTATTTTCACCATGGCTTGTTGATATTGAAATTCCATTATGATATTTTTATCTAAAAAAATTAGTTGATTGTTGACGTAAAGCGGGTATCATAGTATAGGGAAAATGAAACCAAGGTTTCGAAAGTGCTCACATTGTCATGAACCACTTAAATAGTACGGATTTGTTTTACAATATGGATTATTACGTTATGGATTTTTACATTAAAAAAAATACTACATTGTGTTTGTGTTTCCTGTCCGTCAATGAAGTAGGCCTCAAATGACAATTTTTTCGATTGTCGTCGAAATATACATTATATCACTTTTCAATGTAGAAACAAGTAGCATTTATTTTAATACGTCTAAACTATCCGTAATTAAATATATGCGTTACTAGGAAGACGGTATTGTAATTAAGTAATTAACACCTAGTTATAATACGTGTTCAGTGAAGTAAAGAAATCATTTGCTCGTACAATTTCACAAAACGAAAGTATAACCGAACGTCAAAATTTTCCCGTTAGTTAAAACTGAAATATTGTATTCTCTACACTGTAAAATTATTTTTCCCGCAGTTTGTCTAGTCAAAAAAGTAATCGCAAAACATATTACGATCTGTCATCGGGTAATATTTTAATGTGTTCAAATATATGCGCTGTCTGATTTAACTTTTTATGTACACGACTATGATTATATTAACAGAAGGCGCACACGTACAGATTAGTTGAAAGAAAAAAACCCGACGTCAAAAACACTGACTTTTTTAATTACTATATATTACTAATTCTCGGGTTTTTAGAGATCTTAAGAGCTAAATTATCTTAAATAATGTTTAAACACATCGAATTTTGACATTTCTTTGGGAGTGAGGGAAATGAAGTTTGCTGATGACGTTCTTTAGTTCACAGAAAATATGTTTGACTTTGTACTTTATTTATTAAGACGTTTATTAAGTGACTTCAATTAATTTGGGAGCTTTTCTTCCGCCTTAAAATTTAAATTTTGATATGAAAACCCTTTTTATAGTAATTTCAAGTAATAGTTTTTAATTTTAATTGACCCGACAAAATGTAATGCCGTAACGATAGTTAACGTCAACAACATCCGTTTCCTTTTTTTTTTCTTCTTTTTCTAGTATAGGCCTACACTGTTCTGTTTACTTTTGGTTACTCTATATAATCATTCCTATACACTTCACTAAAATGTTAAAAAAAATGCTAAGTATAAATGCGGATGAGGCAATTTGCTCCCACAGCTGTAAAAATTTCCAATTATTGCAGCTATTAAGATAGCTATTATTTTAATACGTTTTGTTATACGATGAATTTTAAGAATTTTAATTTATGTTTATTCATACATTTTTTCGCTAAAAAACTATAGAATGCACTGATAAACACAATACATTAATCACTAGTGAATTACTTTTTAATGATGAAATATTTTCTTAATAAATATATTTAAATAACTATGCAGTTACTGACTTTCTCCGAAGCAGAAGAACACGGCAAGAGACATTATTACTTTAACTACTAGAAGTTGGATTTTTGCAAGTTATCCAATTATTTATTGATTATTAAGATGTGTTTTGCTATTTATATTTGACTAATTAGCGTTCTTGATGTTATTCCTAATGACAGCTGTGGCAGGCGTGACTACAAACTGAAAAAAAAAAAACTACACAGACATCTGGAAACGCCATGTATAACCTCTGCTTTCTGTGGATTCGAAGTTAGAACCTCACTTTAGAAATGCGTGAGCTCCGGCAGGTTGCAAAAGGTTTAAGTGAAATGGAAAGGTAAGATGTCGAGCGAGTTACTGGAATAATCAATCGAGGATAGAATTTGAACAACGCATCATTAGTGAATAGGAATTTTATCGCCAAGTAGATATTTTACTAGAGGACGTCTATTTATGGAACACTATTCATTATCGAGTAAATAATTAAAAACTCATTTTAAAATAATAAGAGCTTGAAATCACACAATCTTAAACACTACAAAATTCGTATTTTTATAATTATCAAGATAACATCCAGAGCTATGTACCTAATAGTCAATCTTTGAAAAGGGACCTTAATTTCAAAATGATTTTACTATCGGAAAACCTCTTGTGCAGAGGTTTACGGATATGAAAACAATTTTCAAATCAAATTGAGAGTATTTTTTATTTTGTTACCTAATAGATCTGGATATTATTATATGCTTTTTATTAAAATTAAAGCTTTCCACTTTTGTATATCTTGTGGTTTCAAGCCCTTATTTTTCTAAAAAGTGTTTTAAAATTGTTACTTGAAAACAAAGCATACTACTACTACTGACTAGTGTTGTATAATCAGACGTCCACTACTATATCTACTCGGCAAAAAAGCCCATGGAATTATGACATGTACTTTATATTTTATCCTAGATCGATTATTATTCCAATAATTCCCATGCCATCTTACCTTCCCTTTCCCTTTAAGGGGGAGTGGTAGACAATTCTAATGTATTTTCAGTTTTTGAGCTACAACACTTATTCAAATAGTATTGTCAAAATGTTCTCTTTGACAAAGCATGGAACATAATCTTGGTAAACTGATTGAGATAAATATTATGGTCAGGGCCGCCAAGAGAGGGGGGCAAAAGGGGCAAATTCCCTGGGGCCCGAGCGCATGAGGGGCCCGAGCCTGGGGTCAGTGAATTGAAAAATAATGAAATAAAACTTTTACAAAATTTATTTTCCCCCACATATAATTTGTCTCATGTCACATTTTGTTGCATTCTGCGTTATTCAGCGGCAAAACAAATGTTATATCAGACCCTGTAAAAAAAGCAAAAAAAAAAGTGACATTTAGGATGGTATGGGCCCTAAAGACTTACTTGCCCAGGGGCCCGGAAATCCTGTCAGTGGCCCTGATTATGGAATCTTTCATTGATTTGTCATGCAGAATACCTGCAAGAGAATTCTTGAAAGTTAACCTATAATTCTCTTACAATGATTCTGAATGCCAAATTAATTAACGATTCCAATAATATTTACGTCAATCAGTTTATCAAGAATACGTCCTATGCTTTGCCGAAGATACATTTTTGATAATACGATTTAAATACATATTATGGCTCAAAAACCGAAGGTACGGTTAAATTGTCCAACACTCCCCCTAAATTTCACAATTTTCACTGGTCAATAAAAACGCGTAAATTTCTGGAACAAGCGATACATGGTAGGGCATCAATTTCATCGCACATGGAAGAAAAAAATAAAAATAAAAATTCAACCGACCCAGGGCTTCCGCTTCGAAAATAACGTTTTTTCCCCGCCAGCAGCTCGGTTCTACCAGTGGCGCAGCTGGTGGCGACAATGAGATCGTCGCTCGTAACATGAGAGTAGAGATAATTGACGCCCGCCCTCTCCACCGCTCACAGTAGCAGTCAGATTCAATTTTCCACCCACGTGTCTCCTGAGCCAAGCGAGCGACAAGGCTAAAACGTAGCGTCCGAACACGCTGAAAGCCCTGTTTTTATTAGGAGAAAATATTTCCCTTGCGACGCGTTCCTACACGGCTTGTCACTATACTGCATGTCGGTATTTCATAGGAACACACATCTGGAGGAACAAAACATGCACAGAGAAAAAAATAATTTGGTACAGTCAGCAGTACATCTGTTGAATCAACCAAACATACGGTTTCCGGGTTGGTCCCCTGCCTGCGCTTCAAATGCGGTGCAGCGAGTTACGACTATTCGTTTTTTGACGAAGATATTTAACGCACATTATATGTATATATCTACGAATAGATCACACACTTCAAAATATGTCGCTATAGCTAAAAAAAAATTCGACACGTTTATTAGAAACATCAAATTCAGGTCCCTCAAAATTACTAAAAATGGCATTTCCAGACTGCTGTATCTGAAAAAATAACCACCGAAATTCTAAAAACCCGACTATAGAAACAAGTGTTAGACTTTGAACTATGCTGACAGAAAATAAAATATAGTGGTCACCGCTTGAATTCCTATAGGAAAAAAGGATAATAGCAAAGCCACCTGAGCGACTTGCACTGAAAGGCGATATTGCAAACGTCGGTCAACGTCACTCTTACCGCTCCTGCCTCACACACAAAAACAGCCTATCTAGAGAGACCCCTTAAGAGCGGTTCACCTCAATTTTCAACGTCTTTTTTATTTTTATATTTGTACCAGATATTTCTTTTCTTATTTTAAACATAAATAAATATTTTTATATTCTTAAAAAATTGTATTATTAATTCAGCACTTTTTATTAAATACAAAAATATTTTAAATGTGTCAAATCATAGCCTATGACATTCTTATACACTGTGATTTTTTTCGGTTTGTTATGTTAGTTGGTTTTAGTGGCGTACATAAAACCGTAAAGTGCAAATTGTGACGTTTACGACTCATTACGAAAAAACTATGAGAGATACACAAATTTCCTAAGAGGAAGATTTAATCACAATTTGTCTTAAATAAAAAATATATCCGGTACAAATATAAAAATAAAAAAAATATGTTGAAAACCGGGATGAACCGCGCCCTTAACAGGAGGATGTATGCATATATTTTGTCAGAACAACAAAACAAATTTTTTACGTGTTTCATAGATTTTACAGGTAACAAAAATTTTGTCGGCTAAAGTACGTATTTGTTTACCCATATACAAACTTACGTTGACTGTTGCATACACATTTATTTGTGTGTTTTATATACACAGGCCCGAAACGCACAGTTAACTGGTACTACAGGTCTTATGACAGTAGGCACGTGGACATGATCATGTTACTATTGAATTTTACACCGGACAATGCCTGCCCTGTAATTAAATACGAGCGTCTGATACGTAGTCGTTCCTCTATATGTGTGTACTGTCCTTCCAAAATGTTGACATGCAATTTTACAACACTCTGTATAGCTGACATTACATTATAACTGCTGCCGAAATTGCGTCTGCAGAAGCTTACATAAAGCAATTTGTATTTCATTCTTGTATACCAGCTGATGTAGTAGTCTGCATGGAAGATTCTTGCAACATACTGGTTTACTAGCATGCATCACGCGAATCCATTTAACAGAGGAGTGAAAAGCGAGGTAAATATGAGCCCAAGAATTGAGTAAGCAACTAGTAGCAGTTATTGTTTATAAGCCGAGTGCATTTTATTACTGTTTGTTTTGATTTGAGTAACTTCGATTTTTAAAGACAGTGTGTTTATATCCAACTGCAGAACACAGGGAAATCACCAAGAAAATTACTGTTCACTTCTCGAAATAAATGTAGGAGGCTAGAGCGAGAATCTCTGTTTGGCACCCAGTATAAACACAGACATTGCAGCCAATACTTAGGAAGATATGTCAAAACCTGGAACCCCTATCTGAATAAAAATACCTCTCGGAAAACGAAATTCCAATTCTGGATTTTAAAAAATTAATATCCCCATGTGTGTACCATTCGTGAATTAATTTAATTTATTTCATTACATGTAATGTACTAATAAACAACGTCCACGTGAATTAGTCAAGCATACTATGTTTATGACGTTTAGTGTTGGCACAGAATAAATGTATGATATTACTTATATATAGTGTGGTATTAGTGTTACATTTGTATACGCGCGTGTGTGTATATATAATATGCATACAATGGAAGGTTTTTTTAATACTCGACATTGTTTGCTAACTAAATCATATTAATCAGAATTACAAATGCTTAAAAAGCAACGACAAATCACACATTTAGCGAAAGGTACGCAATACAAATATATTTGTATTAATATCTTCTGTTGTTATTAGAAACCACTCTGTTAGACATATAGGGTTAAGGATTTGTGATGAACAGATTTGAACGACACACGTGCAGCGAAGTCTGAAACTAGAAACTTTCTGGTATTTCGATGTTGTTTTATTGATTTCTCCAAATGTCTCACTATAATTGACTTTTCTTTTACTAGCATAGATATTGGTTGGAGGACCTCTCTTAGTGATAAATATTAATTTATGTTCTATTAGTCTCATTGAACGTATATATATATATATATATATATATATATATATATATATATATATACACACATACGATGAAACACCCTGTGTCTCGGTGCAGTGCAGTAATGTGGATCCAGAAGGGTGAGGAATCTGTGACGACACCCTTTCCCTCGGGGCAGGGGAGCGTCTCAACACACACACATACCTATAGAGTGCAGCACCTCATATTGAATCTATGGGACAGTGATCGAGATGCAAACCAACTAGGGTGTCGTATTTCGGAGATGCGCCCAACTTCATGAAGAAGGCAAGGCCTTATAACTCGCGAAAAGACGCAAGTGCAAGTGGACAAATGCTCACAACAACGAACTCGGACACAGACCATGTATAGCTAAAAGGGTTCTCTGACTGACTGACATACCTACCAAATCACAGCCGGAACCGCTGGACTTAGAAACGTGAAATTTTTAGGGTTTGTTCCCGTCCAGAGTGTAGACCAACAATAAGAATGGATTTTCCATAATTCGACTCCTAAAGGAGAAAATAGTACACATAAATTCTCAAGCGAAACCCCAATCTTACATTGCGAACACCACAGAACTTGACCGCCAGTAGGGCTGCCCTCACACAGAACCAGATCACTGCATGGTTTAGGGAGATACATAGGGTGAAATGTTTTTTTTTTTTTTTTTGCGATGAATCGTCAATATTGCTTGCGTTCGGCAGGTTGTCGTCATGATGTTTACTTTAACGGACCACTTATAGAAAATGGAAACACAGCAACTTAAGGGTTTCCCGAAATTCGACCCCTAAGGGAGTGGAAAGACATCACCCTTATGTAATGGAATTCCAGGATATTTTGCTTTTGTATAGTTTTCTTTTAATGTTTGTATTCTAATTTTTTTTATTACTGTTTGAACTTTGAATGTTAAACGATATAATTATTTAGAATTTTAACCTCACCTGAACAGTATTGTTTAAATTCTGTATTTCTTATTTAATTATTTATTTAAGCTATCTCACTTTTTTTTATTGGGTTCTGTGCTTTTTGAGTATGCATGTCCTGGAAGCTGCATTCTCTGTGCACCTCTTTGGGCTTCACATGCAAATTTTTCAATTGTGGTGCGAATTTCTTGAATTCGCCCCCTGTTTTCTTCTGATTTGGTCTCCCGCGTGATGAAGATGGACGCGATACGTCTTCCCCGAGAATATTTGGGCTAGGGGAAATATCTACCGCCATCCTAAAGTTAGTTCTTTTCGGGAGAGGCGAAATGCATAGGGCGTGAATATTAAATAGTTTGACAGTTGAACAAGCGGTAATTTTCTTGTTAAACTAAATCAGTTTTTTAGCCTACTTTCCAAAGGAAAAAGTAGGGTTATGAGATCACCTTTCTATCTCTCTCTCTCTCTCTCTCTCTCTCTCTGTGTGTGTGTGTGTGTGTGTGTGTGTGTGTTGGTGGGTGTGTGTGTGTGTGGGTGTCCCTAAAAACTTTGTATACATAGTGTTCTTTGTAATCTGACTTGACTTTTTTATATTTCGTTTACGCCATGTTCATATTTACAAAATGGCGGCAATTTTAAAATTTTCGATCAAACTAGATATCTAATGAACTGTACTGTAGAATTTCATCAAACTTTGTACACATATACTACACACAAAGTTTAATTTACTTTCGTGTATGACATGGTTTCAAAATTGTGGCCATTTTTATATTTTTAGCTTAGTTTCACATATGTTAGAAAATATTTTTCGGAATTTCACCCAACTTTATACACATATACTGCATAAAAATTTGCATTAAATGTTGTGTATTTCGTTTAATTTGTGTTCATATTTTCCACATGGTTGCCATTTTTTAGTATAGTATCCCATAGGAATCAATTTTCAGAATTTCATGACAATTGGAATACATATATACTGCATACAAAGCTGAATTTAGTTTTGTGTACTTCCTTCATCCGTCTGTATTATTTTGAAAATGGCGGCTATTTCTATTTATCTTTATGCTTGAACGACACTCAGAAAAATGTTTCCTCAATTTAATAAACTGGTTACTCGCATTTTATTTACCAAGCTGACTTATATTTAGTATATAGTGTGTCAATTACGTCTAAATCAGTATTAATTTTTAATATTCCTAGAATACGTAAACGATTTTTAATACTTTCAGGAATAATCTTCACCGACTTTGAGGAAAGTAGACCAATCAGTTATGCTGGTAACTTTTTTATTATTATTATTATTATTATTATTATTATTATTATTATTATTATTATTATTTGTTTAGTGAACTTCAAGCCATCGCCGACCACGACATTTGTAAGACGTCTTTATATTTATGAACTGCGCCCATAGAAATGGCTTAATATATGTCTGAAAAGGCTGAACAGCCCTATAAATGTAAGTTAGCATATGTTTAGCTGCCTTAGCATATTAGTAGTAGCAAATTGTGAAACTTAAATTTTCAACTCAAATTTACAATTTCATTACTATCTTGGACTGCCATCTTAACAAATTTAGTGTCCTGGATTTTCTACAGACTTAATTAGATTATAAATTCCTCAGTGGCATGTGATGCGGAGTTATCATATTATCTACCGCAATAAACTTATATTTAGTACGGTGCTAACAGCATTTAATTTTGACTACAAGAACCCAGTTAATTTGAAATGTTTGTATTAGTTGAAATTATGTTACTGTGAGGAGGTAGCAGAGTATTGCTTCAATTTAGTGTTGGGGGAATAACATCTGATATGTACAAATTTTTTACCTTCAAGTTCAGTATTCTTCCATCCAAAATAATTTCTGAATATATTTTGGTTATTAAAATTATATGATTCCTTTCAAGTATTTTTTTTTTCTTTTTCTTATTTTGTTATTCGGCACTACAAGGTTTGATATGTATTCTAGCCCATAGAACGTTTCCAAAAAGGATTGGTAAGAATTGATATCGTCCGACCTCACGCTATGCTCCACTTTCAATACTCTGTTAACCTCCCGTTTCCGTTTTTTTTTACGTGGAAAAAATAATTAAACTTACCATCTGAGATAATGAGGTGGTGTTTTTTTTTTCTTCAGAATGATGCTTACGTAAATAACTAAAAAGTTATATACGCATAGACACAATAAAATTCTATCACGAGGAAAACTTAGTTGGTTAACAGCCCAAGGAAAGACGATACAAAAATCAATTATAACCATCGAGAAATAATTTACAATGTGTTACATTTTGCAATCTTATCGATGTGTAATGTGTGATACTACCTCGTTGTCTGCAGATCTGTATATATAACGGTTTTCTTAATTTAAATAATGTTGCCAACGTTACAAGTGCTAAAAGTATTACACGCGGTGAAGCCGCAGACGGATACCCAGTTTCTATCGATTTTAAACGTTAAGCTGTTACCTTATACATTAATGAAGGTAAGTCTGCATCGTCTGATTACCCTAGCGGATGACACCCATAACGCGGCGTTTTTTTACATTACCTTGAGCACAATGATTGCCAGTAAAATAATTACTCATAGCCAGATAATTTTAATAATTAATAATGTTAATATTAATGTATTTTAACATGCCGAAGTTAATACTATTTGGCTACCACTTTACTGCAGAAATATTACACATTGTTAGACATGAAATAATGGCCATGTAATTAATTAAAATATAGAAACAAGATAAAACTGTTATAATGTATTATCAAAATTCACACAAATACTGTTATCCTTCCCATACACAAAATTACAAGAGCAAACTAACATGATTAACAATTGACGAAAGAAATTTGTTAATGGCCGTCAGTGTTTGTCGACGACATACATTTTATAAAATAAGATCAACGAATTACAAATTAATAGAAAATAATTTTATTGCAATTGCGTATTCTCTAACATGGCGATGTTTATATTTAAAATACAAAGAACTTTATTAATTATTGAGTGAATATTGGAGGCAGGAGCCATTATGTTGAAGTTTGCGCAGCGGCAGTGGCAAGAGAATGCGGACGGCTCAAGTGGCGCGGCAGTGCGGTAGAAGAGAAGACCAGGAGAAACTGATCAAAGCGAAGTTAAAATGAAAACAGCGGCGCAGACGACCGCCGTGAAGTACAAAACAAATTGGAAAGGATCTTGCGGGAGATGAAAGAGCCGCGGAGACGTCAGGCGGCAGACATACGACGGTTGTTTTTAGAGCTTTATATCTCGACTCTGTTCTCGGCGAATATTCGACAACGGGCCTCTGATATTTATCGGAGTTGGGAACAGCGCTAGGAATGTGCAAAAATTATTATGCAGAAATCATTCTACAAGAGCTACAAGACCGTTAAATTATGATTATTTTACTAACGTAATAGAAAAAATTGTCAGAAAAATAATTATTACTTAAAATAACTTTTGAAAATATTAAATCCAACCAGAAAGAAGATGAGTTAAATATTTAAATTTGCCAATTTGGATATTGTTTACAGATCAGTTAAATGTAAAAAGTTACTGGCGACTATTTGGGAAACGGGCGTTTACGTATTCGTCAACAGACAACGAAAAGCAACTCTATCTCGATGGATTCAATAGCAATCATGGATTTATTTAAAACAAAAGTCCGTGTCTTTAAGAAAGAACTTACAAACAGTTAAAGGTTATTGTATGGACGTCACATTTAAGTGGAAACCGTGACGATAGCCCACTGGGTTTGAGATGCATAGATGATTACCTGAAAATACCTTTCATCCCGTTTCATAAATTTTCACCCCATTAGATGTCAAATTTCGGGTAGTTAAATAATCATTAATCTTAAGTAAAAATCACGTCGATATCTAAGAGTTCAATGGCATCGTCATATATCGACACCGAACCGAAAAAAAAAACATTTAACCCTTTTCTTTACCTATTTGGAGTAGAATTATGTAAATTTATTTCAACAGTATTTCGGGTGTTTACGTAAACAACATTCTGAAATAAACAGCATTCCGATATCTCGACTGGTTTGATGGCTATCGAAGAATAATCGAAAACACAGTATACGTCTTTTACCCCGTTAATTAAATAATTTCTAATTTTTAAACGTCTTTAAGTCTTGTATAATACATTTGTATACGTATGAAATTGTAGTAAAAATCACGATAGCCCGTTGACTTCGAGCTGTACAGACAATTCATAGAAAACACGTTTCCTCTCTTCTTACTCCATGGGAGTGTAATTTCGAAAAATCCTTAAACCAGTTTTTGGATATTTACATAAGCATCGTTTGAAGTGAAAAGAAACTCTGTATCCTAAAGGATTCGATAATTATCGATTATCAATCGAAAACATATTTCAGGTTTTTCACCCCCTTAAATGTTGAATTTCGAAAAATCCTTAAATTGGCTATGCACTTTTATGATTGACTTCACTGAAGTTAAAGTCATGACGGTAGGCCGTCGGTTTCGAACTATGTAGACGAATCTTTGGATACACATTTCACCCCTTTTACCCCTCGTAGTGATCGAATTTCGAATAATCCCTTCTTTGTGCTCGCTTACGACCTAAAGAGAAGCGCCACATAAAAAAATGTCACGTTTATAGTTACAGCAGTTCAGGATGTAGTTTGATATGTCAGTTAGTCATTGAACTCTTTTTATTTATAGTGATATTGATGTTCAGCAGAATATATATGAAAAAATACAATATTGTGAAAGACAGAGACGTAAAAATTTGTACTAACCACGTGATAAACTGTATACGTTATCTAGCAGTCGCATCGACTCTGTTGAGATGAGACATTTTTCCTCCGAAACAATTGCCGTGAGTTTCGGAATTCGGTCGATGCACTTCTACTGACTGAATTCACACCTCATTTCCAAACACTGAGTAAATCGATTTCCGTCAATGTATCTGCGACGTCCACGATAAATATTTTCGACAAGCAATATTTGACACGCGTGGGCACGTTATCTGCTCGTTATCCCTTTCGTTGTGACGTTTGTCCCGTCGTGCTCGAGCGGCTGTCCTTCGAGGAACACGATGTTTTGAAAGGTGTTATTCTTGAACCAGGTATGCGCCAATTGCTATTTTAAGTTCAAAATGTCTGTAAAGGTTTGGTTTTGAAAGTCTTACAAGAATTATTTCAGTACCGAAATTCTGTATTTGAAGTGAGTGTGAGATTTAGGTCAGCTCTAACATCTAGGTCTTAAGCGCTGGTGATGGGTGACATGAGGCGAGTATGAAGCGGTACCGGAATGAAGGGGCGTGGGAAACAGGAGATCCCTGAGAAAACCGGCCGATCAACGACATCGTCCGGCACGATTCCCACATGCGAAAGTGCGGGATCGATCACGTCGTGAATTGAACCCGGATCACCTTGGTGATAAGCGAATGGCCTGAACAATCGGTCCCCGCGGCTCCTCTTTTCAATATTTTGAACCACTAGATTCAGGACCATAGTACTTTCTGTAAGACTATTTCGAAGTTAAAATCTTTCAAACGGGTTTACTCGAAACTAAAAATTGGCGCTTAGTTGGTTGTTGTATATATCTGTTCACTTAATGAGAAGGAGAGTAACACAAGTGACTGACATAACAATGGGTTATCCACCGTAAACCCCGAGGCGTAATTGCATCTGGTACGCGGCGGGACCGGCTCTTCGTTAGTCGTCCTGGACTTCATGATTGGTCCTAATAGCCACGTCACACCTGTTATTTCTGTGCCGCCGACGACTACTGACATGAAACTTGCAAAATTGGGCTGCTAGAGGCTCGGGTGGAGTGAAATGCGCTGGCTTGAGATGTATTCATTACATGCTTCAGCGGCCCCTTCGCTTCGCCAGCCCTGACACAGTCATTATATGGGTTTCTCGAGGTTCGTCAAAAGCGAGAGCTCTAGGCCCTGAATACGAAATTGCGCCGAATGTTGCGATATACGCCGAGTACTAACGAAATACGCACCGTAAAGAGTGTTTCATTATGATTCTACGGAGCTGTTGAGTGAGCGATTTTGGACAGCGCTTAACAGCGAGGTCTTTGGCGCTGGTGAGGGGTGATATGATGTGAGTATGGAGCAGCGCCGGAATGAATGGGCGGGGGAAACGGGAGAAATCCGGGAAAACCCGCCGACCAGCGGCATCGTCCGGCACGATTCCCACATGCGAAAATCCGGGTACCGACCCCGCCGAGAATCGAACCCGGATAGCCTTGGTGGGAGGTGAATGGTCTGACCCCTCGGTCTCCGCGGCCTCAGCCCCCCCTTCCCCCATAAGAGCTGTTTTGATAACGAAGTTCGATGACATCAGAATTTTATAAAGCTAACGAGCAAACTACTGGATGATAAAGTGTTGTTATTGTGTGGTAAGAAGATGTAGTTTCTCATAATACTTCGTCCCAATGTTCAAGAGTTCTGGCAGCTTGGAGAATTTTGTTGTGCTAGAGATGACGGGGGGTATCTTGTCCGATTACAAATTTAGAACCGCGGATGTGATGAAAGAACAACGACGTTCTTGACCATATTGACCTCCCTGGCCGTGAATATAACCTAGGACCCTTGACCCAGCAGCAAGGAGATCTAACCACTCCGTCAAGCGGTCGGACTTTGTCCTAGTAAAGTAAAACTATTTTACATGTCCACTGATATTTTGTGAACAAGAATTGTTGCAGTGTAAGTGTTAGCAAAACTGTTACATGGAGCGTTTTTTTTTAACATCCAATCTCTTTGTTCATTAATCGAGAGACATAATGCAATAAACTCCTATGTTCTTATGCAGTACAAAGCACCCATGTAAGTAAAGGCCTTATACCGTCAAATGGGGTGAAGTTGACCAGTGGGGTGAAGTTGACCGAATAGTTAAAAAATGTTTAACAGTATGTTTAACATACATTGCCTGTTGCAGTTACAAACTTTATAGCTGCTTATCAGACATTTGATTTCCCTTAAATTGATAGAAATTATTACTTTGTTTTTATGTTGGTTACGTACTGCAGTAAAAATTTTTATTTGAAAAGATACATTTTTTGATTTTTGAAATGTTCAAAAACTTTTGTGTCCATGGCAGAGGTAAGATTACACACAATTCTCAGATGTATCACATGTTATACCTCGATACATTAGGTCAACAACCAATGTTGTAGTTAATTGAAATAATGAATTTAAACCCATGTTTAAAATAGAAATACAAAGTTGGGTAAAATTCAAGTGAAATCGGGGTGAAGTTGACCACTCGTAGTGTCTGGGGTGAACTTGACCAATTTGTAATAAGCAGCGCTCAAGTCTGTCTGTGGCACGTCCGTGCACTATTTGCTTTCGATAAATCTATAGTGCATGCAGTTGTCGTACCTGCTACTAGATAGCAGCACCTGTAAGTTCAAGAAAAATTATTTTGTTTGTTCACTTCATAGACACCTTACAACTTGTTGTTGACAATTGGTGTATGGCGACGATCATAGTAAATCCATAGAGAATTATTTGTGCGTGTAAAAGAAAACTAAGAATAGACTAGCAGGTTAGAAATTTTGTTTATTTTCTCAAAAGAATTAACTCGTTAAGTTACTTGTTATATTTGTAACAGTGATTATTTTGCCTGTGTGGTCAGCTTGTTTATAAATTTATTGGTGATAAAGTTATTGATATTAGTTACTTCAATGTTTACCTAATGTTTATTTCTACTCAGAAGTGTTAAAATGCCGCATGTTTATAAAATAAAAGTATGTAAAACACAAAAATACAGCAAAGAGACTTTAGAAAAGTGCCTGGAAGAAATTTTAGATGACAAAATAAGTATAAATAAGGCAAGTAAAGTGTACAATATTCCTAAAGAGACTTTGATAAACAGAGTTCATGGTCGCCACGGTAAAAGTCACGGCGGTCAACCTGTTTTTAGTGAGAAAGAGGAAGAGGCTTTAGTGGCTGGAATTACAGATTGTGCAGAATGGGGTTTTCCACTTTCCCCGATGGATCTTCGATATGTAGCTAAGGCATTTCTTGACAGCAAAGGTGCTCAGACCAAATTTAAAAAT
>PNEQ01014216.1:0-10850 GCA_003012365.1 Medauroidea extradentata
TATATATATATATATATATATATATATATATATATATATATATATATATATATATATATATATATATATATATATATATAATTGTCAGGCTAGGTATTGTTGTTGTTTGGTGAGCTGTGACATTTCTTTGCAAAAAATTAAAAAATATCATGAAACTTTTATCCTAGACTAGGTAACTAAGCAGACTAATTATTGACTGCTACAATATCGCTTACCATTATTAACTAAAATTACATTTTAATTGTCAGCAGCTGTTTTATTTCTATCAGAAGTTCAATACGATCGCTATCCAGTATAACCAAAATTCACCCAAACTCAGGAGCTTTGTGGAGACTGCATCTCGGCCAGTTCACAGTACGATGTTGAAGGACTGCGCATGTCTGCCTGTAAACAAATTTTGTGTTGAATAAATTGCGATCAATAAATAGTGGCAAAGTTTGTTGGCTATAGGCAAATCTGGCAAAAACACGTTAATTTATTTGTTTTTATGATGTCAAGTAGTACGGAAGGTTTTCAGTTACTCGGTTCTGCAACAGAGCGAGGAATATGATACCACATACATTAATTGAGCAAACTTTCAAAACAAGACATTTCCATTTTATAAGGATGCAAAAAAACTGACATGTTGGAATACCAACGAAAAGAAATATGGCAGGTTGAGTACTGCACGTTATTTTAACTGTCAAAATATGGATACTGAACTGACGGTTTAGTAAAATTCCGTTGGTATTTTATTAATATAAATGTTAATATTTTGGTTGTAGACTTTTCAGAGTCGTCATTTCATAACTCCCACTTAAATGTTTTTGGCGTATATTATCAGAACGTTGTAGATACATTAACGCCAAACATGTTACTTTAATTATAATAATGTTTGTAAGTATACTGGGAAAATAAGCATGCAAAAAGTCAGAAAATGTTTTCCAACTTCTTAACTAGATGCACGAGTATTTCGCATATCGATTCTAAGTCAGGTTGAACGTCAATGATCGGACGACAGTTGTTCTGATACACATTTGACGACTGCAAACCAGTAATAAATAAAGCCCATGTAATTCATTCAATGAATTTACTATAGTCTATATTATGCATCGTGGTTCACGTAAAATATATAGGTTGAGTTTTGGACTTCTCGTTTTTCTTGTACAAGAGAAACCTATACAAAACCTCAGTATTGTATGTAAAATTGCTCTGTTACGATATGTAGGACTACTCGTAGATGTGATGATGTTGAAACATTAAAACATATTGGGTGAAGAATTTAAAAAATAGCATTTATGATCAGAGGCAGCTGTAGGGAGGGAGGCATATAATGTTATAAATACAGTGTTAATAATTGAATAGTCCAGTTCCAAATCTCGTCTTGTTCATCACCAAGGAAACATTAGTTCTGAACAGTTTTGTGTAAATTTTAAATGTGCGCTGAAGTTGACGTGATAATAGTTTCCAAAACTCGCCTTATTCAATAACAGATACACTTTGAATAACTGCTTTGGCCATGTCACAAATAGGCTAGCAAATCAGTTTTTCGCAATTTGCTCAGTTTTAGTGAAAGTGTACAAGACGTGGTACGGTTGGAAGCCAATGAACATTCGACTGTAGCCAATGTGTGTATAGGACAGAGAAGTCTAAGCTGCGAAATTTTGACATCTGTTCGTACGTTTGGCAAGATTTCTTGGTAAAGTTGTTCTAACTACGTTAATTTTTAGCCGTGGCTTGAGTATGCATAGTACAATGGATTCGCGAATTTTTCCAGTCCCTTATTATTACACAAGCGATGCCCGTCTAGGCCGTTCTATAGCGCGCTAGTAATTTTCAACAGAGCTTCTACCTCAGCGCAGTGCTGTAAATTACATTCAGCCGTGTTTGCAGCCGCGTAACTGTTCATTTGCTCTCTCTCTCTCTCTCTCTCTCTAAAGTTCTGCGACACATTTAGGGGGAATTCGCTTCGCATATGTAATAAATACTACTACATATAAGAAATTTTTCTTGATGTACAGAAGGAGGTGTGATATTGTTTTGTATTATTCACTTATATTTTTGGAAAATTACGTAGTACAGCAATGTAAAAATGCTCTATAGTATCTCAAAACTTTAAGATGTAATCCTCGTTCATTCCCGAGTACGCGACAGTAAAATAAATTGAATATTATATCATCCACTTAAAAAGCATTTTTGAATTTATATTAACAGAGTTATTACAAAAGTTGTAGTTATTTGAATAAAGCCATTATGCAAGATATTTGGCTTGCCTGTAAAATTGGATAAGATGGATTTGTCTTGTTTTGGAAAATTGCGTCTCAGATACTCGTAGTATGTGTCACAAACTTCGCACTGTCTTCTGCTATGGCGTTTAGAGGCGAATGTGTTGGACTGCTCATGGATGTAATAGTGTTACATTAACAGTGTCTGGATTTAAATTAAAGCTATCCAAAAAACATTGACTGGCAGTAGGGCCTACTTATAATATTATATATATATATATATATATATATATATATATATATATATCGTACACAAGTGCATCAAGTGAAAGAGACAAACACAGTGGTGGACAATAGGTGCATTAATCCATTTACTGACGCATTAGCTTATGGTTCTTGACAGCTTCCACGTATAAACGTAATAATAAGTATTATCAACATCCTTTTTACATAAAAAGATGAAATATTATTACTTTTGGGTGTACATTTTCCTCATACAAAAAATTAGCTCTGCCAGTTTTTCCATAACGGCGTTTCAAAGTAAAAAAAATGTCAATGTATTTACTTCAAGTAGACCGCAAAAGCCAATAAAACATAATGAAATATTCACATAGAAGCTACATGTCACGGGCTATGGTTTGAAGTATGTATATCACAGTACAAAATATATTTGTATTAAAAATTAGCTAAAAGAAGGAAAGTCTTTCAAATTTCAACGGTTTTTTTAATACAATAGTATTGTGTAAAACATTTTATAAATGCTGACATGTAGTTTCAATGTAAATTACGGAGAGTTTACTTTGAGTAAATAACACCACTTTAGATAAGGTTGTTATGATACGAAATATAAAAGCGCAACAAAACGTTAACTGCGTCAGTATATCGTAGTACATTTATTTCACTCAAGGGACTTTTTGTTAAAATGCGGTCGAGTGGTTGGACAACTCGTCTTTAACCAAGTCGATCCACGTTCGATCCCTTGTGGGGTCTGTCCCCGAATTTTTACACGTGGGAATCGTGCCGGACGATGTCCCTGGTTGGTAGTTTTCTCGGGGATTTTCCTTTTCCGACGCTCCTCTCATTCCGGCGCTTCTCCATCGTACGCCCTCATTTCAAGTCATCCTTCTGGGTACTCAGATTACCAAAAAGATCCCATTCATTAAATCAGCATTCGGGGTGTGATACCCTGGTGCTCGAGCATCCTCCTCATACGATATTTAGTACAACAATGTAGGAACTGTGGCCTCCTGGTTTGACATGTATGAGGTTTACACATTTCAAATTAAAATATAAATACATATTTTTTTCTTGAGAGCCAAGTGTGTGTGACAATCAGCTAGTGCCAGGCTTTTTCTTCGAAAAAAGTTCTTGATTTAATACTTGAGAGATTATCCGGCAGGCACTATAATAAATCGCCTGTTGCACTTAAACTTTGTAGCTGTTTTAATTAGGCAAGTGATCTAGGAACGTTTACGTGATTTTCAGATAGAGTTACGGGTCTATTCAAACTCCTCCATCCCGCCGAACTTTAAAAAGTAATTAAACTATCTTCAACTCAGCTCTCACGCCGATGTAGGTGATAAACCAAACCTTCAAAAGCAGCCGCCCTGAATGTAATTCCTTGCAGTCTTAAGTCTTCACTACATTGTGCTTTTTAGTCCACTTTTTCCCAACTTTCAAATGTATTTTTGTACGCCACTGTCTAACGATAAAGCGAACGGTTGCATTGTAATTTAATTTTTAAAAATTACTTTCGCAAGGAATAATAACAGCTTTACAAAGTTACCTTTTAAATACATAATTGTAATATCCTGAGACGGAGGTTGTATTACACACACACACACACACACACACACACACATATATATATACACAGGTGTAATACAACCTCATATGTTCCAAATAAGGCAAGCAACTACAAATGTGTTTAGATTACAAAAAGCTTATGTATTAACACTAGCCCAAAAACACATAAACTTGTTTCGTTGCAAATATTTCGAATCGGACATAAAGAGCATTGCAGTTGTTAGACAGCCTTGATCACAAAAAACTAATCCTAAATTATAGTTATTGATCCTTGGCTAAATATCTGGCCGAGAGGTAAAGTCTTACATACTGCACTAAAAATGCATGCAGGTTAATAACTGTTCAGCAACATATGTGAAGCATTGCAAATGTAACACATTAATCATAAGTCAGCACACTTAGTCAGATTCCAAGCATCCACAGCATACCCAATTACCTATCTTGCCTCTCTTTGAAATGCCAACACATTTCTCATGAAAATACAAAACGCATGTGTTACACAAGATCATGTCGGCTACTTCATCAATTTCACAGATGGGACAATACAAACTGCTCTTCCTTGTGTTTAATGCCACTTGTGCTAGGAGTAGCACAATCGTCCTGCATATCTCGTTTCTTGGGAACCTGGTGGTGTGATGTTTGTTTTGCCAAATTGCGTGCCCTTGGTGGCATATCATTATGATCTCCTATGCCCTTGACATTGGTTATTTCTTTCTCCTTGTTGGGTATGTTTTCCGGTGATTTATTGTATTTGAATAATGAAAGACATACTCTTTGACCCCTGTAGTTAGAGGATTTTTTTTTCCTGTTCGTGGGTGCCTTCTTCAGTTGCGGTGTTGACAAAAGTTCAGTAAATGACACGTTGTCCTGTCCACTGGAAGAGAATATAGGACTTTTATGTTACGTGTAATAGAAAATATATTTCCGTTGCAATATTCGGTAACATTACATTGCACTTGTCAAGTAAATTAACCTACTTTTTGCTACCGTGCATTTGTAATGTATAAAGAAATATTTCTGTACATGCTGCACCATAATTACGGTTATTTAGAGAGGGTAGACCAATAAGGCCAAGTGGCCTTGTTGGTCTACACCCTTCCATTTTCACCTTGGCCTTAATTGAAACACTTGCAATGTGGTGAATTTTTGCTTCGATATTCTAATGACTTCAAAAATCGTATACTATTAATATTGCATACGAAAGTAGCCAGTCATAGCTGTAATCTCTATATATATAAAAACTAGCAGTCCCCCGCGGCTTTGCTAGCGAATATTATTCGTAACTGATAATATTTACTTTAATTGGAAAACCTCTTTGTACACATAATTGGTACTTCAGTCAAGTGTTAGAATGTCCAAGCGGCTAGTTGAACTAATTATGCAGCAGGATAAGTAGCTATAGCTGTCCACGCGAAAAGCAGCCTTAACTTTGTCTCTGCCACTAACAGCGACTTCGCCTAGGCCTTATTTACAGCACTGCCAATTTGAGGTTGTGGGATAATTACAGACACCTAAGGGGGATTGATCCCTGTCAAATCGGTTTTACGGCTTTTCTTAAAAATCAGGGAATAGACACATTGTTTTACTTTTTTCGCGCTGACAAGGCATAGTTTATTGTTTCATTCACTTTTTGAATCCATATGGCATTGTTTTTGTTAATGTTGTGGCCTGTGTAGTCGCTCCCGTAAATAAAGCAATTTTTCCTTTTCAGTTGTTTCCCGTTGCAAAATAATGAATATATTATGGTTCCAGCAATTACAGAAAAACTTTTAAGTTTGTATCTATGCCTTGTCGTGACAAAATTTTTGATTCATCGACTGGGACAGAAGTTATCGAGAAGAAACAGTTAAATCCAAGGTGGTAGGGATCAATATCCCCTAAGGTAAGAGGTTAATGGAAGGAATAACATATGTTTACCCTGTGCACAACCGTTGGTGACGGTGTCCTCAATTATATATTTTCAAAATATTTACTTTAACTTTATTGCCATTACAAAGTTTCAGTGGGTAGATGTTTCGCGAAAACGTATTAGGTGCCCCAAACTTGAGATTAGTGAGATGATATATCGTCGGTTTACTGCCAAAAGTGACTAAGTCAAAATGAGATAAAATTATTAAAATGCTAGGAATATGTATATGTTGTTCACGAACAATTGCCGAAGTTTAAAGTCTATTCGTCGTTTCGTACTGTTGTGTCACAGTATAGTAACATACCACATTTTTGTTAATATCTACAATTTAATACTGTTTTTAAACGAAATAGCATCTATGACTTAATCACTTTTGGCAGTGTACTGACGATATGTCAGCTGATATTGTAGAGGAACCTAAGTGGAAAGCGAACTGCAATTTTGCCCCTTTTCAAGACTACATGTAAATTGCACTAATTCGATCTGCCTTGTAGTTATTGTGTGTCAAAATTGAACGTTCACACCTAGCTTTTAACGGAATTCGAGCCCAGAACCTCCCGGAATTTAGACCTGAGTAACAAACACCTGCGTCACGTAACGTCGAAATAATTCATGAAAATAAAACTGTATTTAAAAAAATAAAATATCTGTGTCCTGGGGTCATAGAGGTTGTACAACACCACGTCTCGATAGGTTACAGTAGTGAAACTCCTGTATAAGTTGTTTCTCGCTGCTCGTTCCTGCTTTTTGGAACGTCTGCCTTCAATATTGACCAACTTAGCTTTATTCTTAATAATCACGTTTCTTATAAAGAAAAAAATTGCATATATATTTTTTTAAATATTTAAGTAAGCATCACTCTGACGCGAACAACGCCTCAGTATCGCTGCTGGTTAGATAGATATCGTGGGTTGATGGAAAACAAATTTTGTGCTTTTTAACACTTTTGGGTGTCGAATTTCGAAATATTTTAAATTCACATCTTAGACACTTGTATAAGTATCCAACTGAAGTGTAAATCACATCGCTAGCCCGTTCAGTCGAATCAAAATCGATCAATCACTTAAAAAAAAAAAAAATCACCCCTGCACAGTATTGAGAAATCGAATTTCGAAAAATCTGAAAATAGTTTTGCGATAATTTCTGTAATCATCATCCTGAAGCAAAAATTAATTGTATATCTTGACGGGTTCGATAGATATCTAGGATTTATCTAAAACGTATTCGAGGTCTTTTCAGCACCTAAGAGAGTAAATTTCGAAAAACTCTTGAATAATGTTTTAGAATACTTTATTGGTGTCTTGTGGACGTGAAAAACACAACATTAGCCCGCTGAGTTCAAGATATATCGACGATTAATTGAAAACGCTTTTCGCCACTTTTCATCCCTTTTCACGTATTTAGGTGGCGAATTTCGAAAATTCCTGAAATTACTTTTTAGGTATTTGAGTAAGTATAAATCCTAAACAAAAATCTCGTTGCTATATAAAATGCTATGGGATCGATATATATCGAATGTGAGTCGAAATCGCATATTACCCCTTTTTTAACCAGTTTACGGCCGAATTCGGAAAATATATTTTAAATGGTAATTGAGATATTTACAAAAGCACCAATTTAAAGCAAAGAGCACTTCGATATCTCGATTGATTCGATGGATATGGAAGGATAATCGAAAACACATTTCACGTATTTTCACCCCTTTAAATAAAGAATTTCTTAACGTCTTTGAGTCCTGTCATAGACATTTGTAAAAGTAACCAATTAAAGTTAAAATCACGACGATAGCCAATTGTTTCTCAAAGATATAGACGATTCATTAAAAACACATTTTGCCCCTTTTTACTGCCTGGGAATCGAATTTCAAAAAACCTAAAACTACTTTTTGGGTATTTACGTAAGTAATATTTTGCAGTTAATATCAACTCTCTACCCCGAAGGGTTCGATAGATATCGATAGTTTATTGGAAACACATTTAAGGTATTTTCACCCCCTTAAATATTTAACTTCGAAAAATCCTTAAATTGACTTATATGCATTTTTACGAGTGTCCTATTAAAGTAAAAATCACGATTATAGGCCGTCGGGTTCGGGCTCTATCGACGTTTCTTCGGAAACACGTTTCACCAATTTTCACCCCCCTTCTTAGTGCTCGCCTACGACCTGAAGGGAACCCCCACAAAAAATTTCACGATTCTAGGTCCAGTGGTTTGGGCTGCAGTTTGATATGTCAGTCAGTCAGTCAGTCAGTCTGCTTTCATTGTTATATATAGAGATTACAGGTCGTAGGCGAGCACTAAGAAGGGATTTTTCGAAATTCGACCTCTAAGGTGGTGAAAAAGGGTGAAATGTGTTTCCAAAGAAACGTCGATAGAGCTCGAACCCGACGGCCTATCATCGTGATTTTTAATTTAGTAGGACACTCGTAAAAATGCATATTAACCAATTTAAGAATTTTTCGAATTTCAACATTTAAGGCGGTGAAAAGACCTTAAATGTGTTTCCAATAAACTACCGATATCTATCGAACCCTTCGGGATAGAGAGTTGATATTCACTTCAAAATATTGCTTACCTAAATACCCAAAATGTAGTTTTAGGTTTTTTTTTTTTTTAATTCTACCCTCAGGTAGTAAAAAGGGGCAAAATGTGTATTTAATGAATCGTCTATATCTTTGAAACACAATTGGCTATCGTCGTGATTTTAACATTAATTGGTTACTTTTACAAATGTCTATGACAGGACTCAAAGATGTTTCGAAATTCTTTATTTAAAGGGCGAAAATACGTGAAATGTGTTTTCGATTATCCTTCCATATCTTTCGAATCAATCGAGATATCGAAGTGCTCTTTGATTTAAATTGGTGCTTTTGTAAATATCCCAAGTACCATACAAAATATATTTTCCGAATTCGGCCCTAAACTGGTTAAAAAAGGGGTAATATGTGTTTTCGACTCACATTCGATATATATTGGTCCCATAGCTTCTTATATAGCGACGTGCTTTTTGTTTAGGATTGATGCTTACTCAAATACCTAAAAAGTAATTTCAGGAATTTTCGAAATTCGCCACCTAAGGACGTGAAAAGGGGTGAAAAGTGGTGAAAAGCGTTTTCAATTAATCGTCGATATATATTGAACCCAGCGGACTAATGCTGGTTTTTTTTTTTTTTTTTTTTTTTTTTACTTCCACGAGATACCAATAAAGTATTCTAAAACTTGATTTAAGGGTTTTTCGAAATTTACTCTCTTAGGTGGTAAAAAAACCTGGAATTGTTTTTTATAGATAAATCCTCGATATCTATCGAACCCGTCGAGATATACAATTAAATTTTGCTTCGGTATGATGATTACAGAAACTATCGCAAAACTGTTTTCAGATTTTTCGAAATTCGATTTCTCAATACTGTGCAGGGGTGATATATGTTTATTTAGTGAATGATCGATTTTGATTCGACTGAACGGGCTAGCGATGTGATTTACACTTCAGTTTGATACTTATACGAATGTCTAAGATGTAAATTAAAAATATTTCGAAATCCGACACCCAAAAGGGTGAAAAAGCACAAAATTTGTTTTACATTAACCCACGATGTCTATCTAACCAGTAGCGACATTGACGTGTTGTTTGCGTCAGAGTGATGCTTACGTAAATATTTTAAATAATATGTATGTAATTATTTTTCTTTATAAGAAACATGATAATTAAGGATAAAACTAAGTTGGTCAATATTCAAGGCAGACGATCCGAAAAGCAGGAACGAGCAGCGAGAAACAACTTATACAGGAGTTTCACTCTACAATAACCTATCGAGACGTGGTGTTGTACTACCTCTATGAACCCGGACACAGATATTTTATTTTTTTTAATAAAATTTTATTTTCATGAATTATGTCGGCGTTACGTGACGCAGCTATTTGTTACTCAGGTCTAAATTCCGGGAGGTTCTGGGCTCGAATTCCGTTAAAAGCTGCGTGCGAACCTTTCAATTCTGACACACGAAAACTACAAGGCAGATCGAATTAGTGCAATTTACATGTAGTCTTTAAAAGGGGTAAAATTGCAGTTCGCTTTCCACTTAGGTTCCTCTACAATATCAGCTGACATATCGTCGGTATACTGCCGAAAGTGATTAAGTCATAAATGCTATTTCGTTTAAAAATAGTATTAAATTGCAGATATTAACAAAAATTGGTATGTTATTATACTGTGACACAACAGTACGAAACGACGAATAGACTTTAAACTTGGGCAATTGTTCGTGAACAACATATACATATTCCTAGAATTTCTATAATTTTATCTCATTTTAACTTTGTCACTTTTGGCAGTAAATCGATGATATATAATCTCACTAATCTCAAATTTTGGGGCACCAAATACGTTTCCGCGAAACCTTTACCCACTGGAACTTTGTAATGACAGTAAAGTTAAAGTAAATATTTTGAAAATATATAATTGAGAGCACCATTACCAATGGTTGTGCACAGGGTAAACATATGTTTTTCATTCGATTACCCTCTTACATTAGGTGTCTGTAATTACCCCACAACCTCAAATTGGCAGGACTATAAATAAGGCCCAGGCGAAATCGCTGTTAGTGGCAGGGACAAACTTAAGACTGCTTTTTGCGTGGACAGCTATAGCTATTTATCCTGCTGCAGAACTAGTTCAATTAGCTGCTTGGACATTCTAACACTTGACTGAAGTACCAATCATGTGTACAAAGAGGTTTTCCAATTAAAGTAAATATTATCAGTTACGAATAATACTCACGAGCAAAGCCGCGGTGGACTGCTAGTAATATATATACAATTTGTTAGTTACTTTACTATTTACATAAATTGAAGCGATATTCACTCACCAAAATATCACATCAACCACATCGCGTCGTAACATAAACTAAACTAGCGCGCACCTCGTGGCTACT
>PNEQ01014216.1:10950-29666 GCA_003012365.1 Medauroidea extradentata
ATATATATATATATATATATATATATATATATATATATATATATATATATATATATATATATATATATATATATATATATATATATATATATATATATATATATATATATTGGAGAATTATCAAAACACGTTCAAGGTATTTTAACCCCTAAGATGAATAATTAGGTGAGGTATTTTGTAAATTCGTTAAATTACTTTTCAGGTATTTGACTAAGCATAAATCTTAAACAGAAATCACGTCGCTATTTAAAATATAAGCGTGGTCGATGTATATTGATTCTGAATATAAAACATATTTTACCTCTTTGGGGCCGAATTCAGAAAAAATTTAGTTGAATTTTGAATATTTGTGTAAAGATCGATTTGAAGCAAACATCACTTCGCTATCTCGATAGACGTATAGGAATAATCTAAAACACATTTCACGTATTTTCACCATCTTAATTATCAAATTTCAAAACGTCTTGTAGTCCTGTCATAGTCATTTGTATGCGTAACCAATAAAAGAAAAATCACGACGATATCGAATTGTGTTCAAGTGATATGGGCAATTCATAAAAAACATATTTTCCCCTTTTTTACTGCATGAGGTTCGAATTTCAAAAAAAATCCTAAAACTGGTTTTAGGATATTTACTTAACAACCTTTTGAAACGAAAACCAACTCTCTATCCCGAAGGATTCGATCGATATCCACAATTTATCGGAAACACATTTAAAGGTATTTTCACCCCCGTTAAATACATTTCTAAGAATCCTCAAATTGGCAAATATGCATTTTTATGTGTGTCCCATTAAAGTAAAAATCACGATGATAGGTCTTTGGGTTCATGCTCTACCGACGTTTATCGGAAATACATTTCACCTGTTTTCAGGTCGAATTTTAAAAAAAGTACCTTGTTAGTGCTCACCTTACGACCTGAGGGGAAACCACACAAAACAATTTCACGATTCTAGGGCCAGTGGTTTGGGCTGCAGTTAGATATGTCAGTCATTAATTCCGTCAGTCAGTGTTCTCTTTTATATATAGACTAGCTGTCCCCCGCGGTTTTGCTCGCGAGTATCATTCATAACTTATAATATTTACTTTAACTGAAAAACCTCTTTGTATATCAGATTGGTATTTCAATCGTCAAAGGTTAGAATGTCCAAACTGCTAGTTGAGCTAACTCTGCAGCAGGATAAGTAGTTATAACTGTCCACGCGAAAAGTAGTCTTAAGTTTGTTCCTGCCACTAACAGCGTCTTCATCTGGGTCTTATTTATAGCTCCGCAAAGTTGACGTTATGGGGTTGTTATAGACTCTTAAATGTAAAATGTTAATAGAATGAAAAACGTCTGATTTACCATGTGCACAACCATTGGTGACGGTGCCCTCAATTATATATTTTTTAAATATTCACTTGAAGTTTAATACCGCTAGGAAGTTTTGGTGGGAAGGGGTTTCGTTGGTGCCCCAACCTTGAGATTAATGAGAAGATATGTGTGAGCTGATGTTGTCGAGGAACCTAAGTGAAAAGGGAACTGCATAATCCATTTTAAACGACTACATGCAAATTACACTAATTCGATCTGTCTTGCAGTTTTCGTGTGTCAGAATTGAACGTAGCTTTTAACGGAATTCGAGCCCAGAACCTGCCGGAATATAGACCTGAGCTTCAAACAACTGCGTCACGTAACGTCGAAATAATTGCTGAAATCAAAAATTCTTCATGTCCTGGGCTTATAGAGCTTGTCCAACACCACGTCTCGATAGGTTACTGTACAGTTAAACTCCTGCATAATTAATATCTCGCTGGTCGTACTTGCTATTCGGATTGTCTGCTTGAACTCTTACAATTTTCGGTTTATTCTTAATAATCAAGTAATCTTATAAAGTAAAAATACTAACATATAATTTTTAAATACTTACGTAAGCATCATTTTGACACGAATTAACACCTCAATATCTCTACTGGTTAGATAGATATAATGGCTGATAGAAAACAAATTGTGATCTTTTTCACTCTTTTGGGTGCCGAATTTCGAAATATTTTAATTTCACATCTTAAACATTTGTATAAGTAAGACGGTAGCCCGTACAGTTGAATAAATATCGATCACACATTAAAAAAACCTATTACCCCTGCACAGTACTGAGAGTTCTAATTTCCAAAAATCTTAAAACCGTTTTGCGATCATTTCTGTAATCATCAACCTGAAGCAAAAATAAACAGAATATCTTGAGGGATTCGATATTAAATATGTATCGAAGATCTATCTAAACCACATTCCAGGTCTTTTCACCTCCAAAAAGATTGAGTTTCAAACAAAAAAAAAACTTGAATCACATTTTAGACTACTTTACTGGTGTCTCTCGGACGTGAAAAACACGACAATAGTCCGTTGGGTTAAAGATATATCGACGACTAATTGAAAACACGATTCATAGCTTTTCACCCCTTTTCTCCTCCTTAGGTGGGGAATTTCGAAAATTCGTGCGATTACGCATCAATCTTAAACAAAAATCACGTCTATATATAAATATAATTGGGATCGATACATATCAATTGCGTATCTAAATCATATTTTACACTTTTTTTACTTCTTTAGGGCCTAATTCGGAAAATATATTTAAATGGTATTTAGGATATTTAAATAATAATCAATCTAAAATAAGGAGCACTGCGATTTCTCGCTTGGTTCGATAGATACGTTGGAATAATAGAAAAAAAAATTTCACCCCCTAATTAAATAATCTTTAAACGTCTTGGAGTCCTACCATAATAATATACAATTAATTGAAGTAAAATCACGACGATAGCCAATCGTGTTCCAGGGATATAGACGATTCATTAAAAAACACACTTTCCCCCTTTTTACTGCTTAGGGGTCAAATTTCAATAAATCGTAAATCTGCTTTATGGATATTTACTTAAGCAACATTTTGAAGCAAAAAGCGCAACTCTGTATCCCTAAGGGTTCATAGATACCGACAATTAATGGAAAACACATTTCACGTACATTTACCCCCTTAATGGTCGAATTTAAAAAAAAAAAACAATAAATTGGCTAATATGCTTTTTATGATTCATGGATGTAAAAGTCGCGACCACAAACCATCGTATTCGAGCTACGTAGACGAATATTCACACATCTCACCCCTTTTCACCCCCTTAGGGACGAATTTCAAAAAATAGGTACCTTCTTAATTCTCACTTACGACCTAAAGGGAACCCAAACAAAAAAATTCACATTTATAAGTTAATAGGTTTGGGCTGCAGTTTTGATATGTTAATCAGTAAATCAGGGTTATGACTGGATTTATTTTCTTGGACATACTCCATTGCGAAACAAATGACTGTCAAAAGAAAATTAAAAAATAAGACAAGAAAACATAAATAAGCAGAGTATGCTTTAGTCATCAGGATACATACACAACATGAAATTCCAAAACTGGACTCGGGAATGATAAATAAGGAACAAACAGAAAATAAAAGAAATAACAAAAATACATATACATACAAATATAAAAAATAAACCTAAGTAGACATGCGACACAACGATGAGACGAAACAAGAACGCAAACAAGAAATACAGCAAACGACACAACGATGAGACGAAACAAGCCACAAAGATGTCGGACACAAACAGAAAAGACAACAAACGACACAAACGATGAGACGAAACAAAACACAGTAGTTTACCAAACAGTCAGTATTAACGACGTTTCGGGAACTGGGATCTGTTCCCGTCATCAGGTAGACACACAGTGTATAGTTTCATTGGATGTGTCTGCCTTGGTCTGAAATTACTCTAAGATATTTGTTTTGTATTCTTTGAACTTTTAATAAATTACTGTTTGAGGCTTGGCCCTACACTTCACATCCATATAGCACCGCCGGTAGGATTACTTGTTTGTATAGAAGTAATTTTTTGTTTCTCGGGAAGTTGAGTGCTTTAAATAGTGGATATAGTACCTATCGCTGCTCCGCAGATATCTGTAATGTGTGGGCCCCAGGTTAAAGTTCGGTCTAGTGTTATACCTAGGTATTTAGCCATTTTTGTGTATGGGATGTTTTGGTTGAAAAGCTTTAATTGCGTGTTTGGTTGTGTGCGTTTTTTTTAGTGATAAATAATGTTTTAGATTTGGCCGGGTTTATTTTAATTCGCCATTTGGTGTACCACTGTTCTAGGGTTGTTAGTTATTGTCTTTGCATCGCTATTAAGGCATAACTTAAGTAAGCGTGTTGTTTTATGATTGCTGTGTCGTCGGCATACATTCGCATATTAGTTTCTGTTTGTGGAATGTCAGCCGTGTATAAATTATACAGAAAGGGGGAAAGAGCTTAGCGTTGTGGTTCTCCTGCAGTTAGTGATCTAATTGAGGATTTTGCGGCGTCTAAACTTACATAGAATTTGCGGTCGTTATGTAATGACCTAGTAAATGTATATATTTTATAGGGAAATTTGTGTTTATTAATTTTTCAATAAGTCCTGGTAGCCACACTTTTTCAAAACCTTTTTCTGCGTCTAGGAATGTTAAAACTGTATATTTTGTATAATTATCGTTAAAACCGTCTGTAGCATCTTCGATTATTTTTATTAGTGGATGTATTGTGCTGTGTTCTGCCCTGAAACCGTATTGATTATTTGGTATTAGGTTATTAGCTTGTGCGTGATCTTGTAGTCTGTATAATAGTATTTTCTCAAATATTTTACTCATGCTTGGGAGTAAACTGATTGGTCGTCTATATGCTGAATTTGCTGCGTTTTTTACCAGGTTTAGGTATAGTTATTATTTTCGCGAGTTTCCATTGGTCCGGTAATCGTTTTAGTTTAAGCATAGCGTTATATATGTTTAGAAGATATTCGATAGCGTTGAATGGAAGTATTTGAGTTTTTCGTATTTTATATTATCCGATACGCCCGATTTGTTGTTTGGTCTTGTTTTGATTATTTTCATGATTTCGGCAAGGGTGATTGGTTCAACTCGTGTCCGTTCTTGTAGTTGTCAATTGTTCTGTAAAATTTATGGTAAATATGTCCGCGTTTGGTGAGAATTGAGTTACTAGAATGTCGGCAATCGCGTTTGCTTTTTCCTCACCAGTGTAAACTATTCCCTGTTGTGTTTCTATCGCGGTGGTTGAAAGTTTTTTATTTTTTCCTCGAAGTGTTTTAGTTAAGCGCCACATCTCTCTAGGGTTTTGCGTCGCTTCTAAAGTGGCGTCGCTCCATTTGTTTATTTTAATGTTGTCTAATTGCTGTTTGACCTGACTTTTAAGTCGGTTATAATCGTTTTTAGCCCGCGGGTCTCTAGTTCTCTGGTATCTGTTTCGTGCTTGTCGCTTTTGTACAATAAAAAAATCGATTTCCGGGATATTTTGCCTTGTGTATTGAAGTTTATTGAGAAATTCGGTGTTCTGTGATAGAGTTTCAGTTAGCTTGTATGTTAGTAACTTAACTTAGAAATTTAGGTCTTCACTGTCATTTATTACTGGTATTTCTGTTAATTTTTGTGTTAAGTCTAATCTAAAATTTTTCCAGTTTGTTTGAGGGATTTTAGTTTGGAACGGGTTATTTTTTCTGTGTGTATTTAAAGTAAATTTAATTAAAACCGGAAAGTGATCTGAATCTAATTCATCTAAAGTCTCTTGACTCGATTCTCGCGTTTGGGATGTTCGCTAAGGCAATGTCTAAAATGTCAGGCTGTCCGCCGTTTGTTGGGCAATGCGTAGGGGTTTCTGGTGAGAAGATAGTATAGTTATTTCTGTTAGCATGTTCACTTAGAATTCTGCCACGTCTGTTTGTTGTTCTACAATTCCATTCTGTATTTTTACTGTTTAAGTCTCCTGCAATTTAGAGTTGCTCTTCACTGATTACTTTGTTAAGGTGGGACATCACTACATATTTTACATGGGAAAATTACACTACTTTCATGACTGGTAGCTCAAAGCTGAGACGTACGACCGAAACCAAACTTTTTTGGGCCAACGGCAATGTTGTTGTAAGTAAAGAAACTAATTTATTTCCAATGTAGTGCTTCTAAAAATCTCAAATTCGTCAACTTTTCAATTTGAGAAAATTATAATTTTTCTATTACTATCTCTATTGAGTTTTGTGTAACTTCTTCAAATATATATTTGTTTGTATGTGTTTACGGCCAGAGAAAAATTTGTTATTTAGTTTCAAGCTTTGCCATGAGAGAGCAGCAGGGCTGACAGCGAGTGCTCTCAGCACACGAACACCTCCGAGTCCCAGTACTCGGATACCACTCTCCAGGGCCTTGGAGAAGAACAGTATAGGAAACCCGGGGAAAAAACACCATTAAATGATGTAAACTTGAGCTTGGCACAGCAGAGGAGTTGCTGTTGAAGAACCGGTTCCGTTTTTCTGAGGAACCAGACGAGCGAGTGTGGGAAGAACCCGGCTCAAACCCACAAACAAATACACACACAACACGATATCGGTCCGTGCCGATATTCATACTTGACAGCAGCATATTGAAACGGGTAGCAAAGATGCTGTCAGCAAACGGAATTGAGTTCCGCAATACCTACACAAGGGAGCTGAGACTGACAACCACAAACAGGGAAGACTACGAGAGGACCCGCAAACTCCTCTCACAACAGGGTGTACAACACTACACACACGCCCTCGCCGATGATAAGCCTCAGCGGTTTGTCATCAAGAATCTGTCGCCCAAGGCGGTAGATATTGAAACACTCCGCGAGGATATCACCCGCACGGGTTTCAACATTATCGACCTCCGCAACTTTACTCGGCGCTAACGACACAGCACCCTTGAGGAACTACAATACGAGTCCACTGGCACTTGATCAGTGACTCTACAACAACAACCAGGGAAAGATTTCCTCAAGGTTAAAGCCCTGTACTATACAGAGGTACACATAGAGCCCTACAAACCGCGACCAGAAGATGTCCCGCACTGTCGTACCTGCGGCAAGTGGGGACACACACAAAATCACTGCCACCTCACACCTCGCTGCATCAACTGTGCAGGCCCACACAGATTTGATCAGTGCACTATGGACCGTGACACCGAGCCCCTGAAGTGCTTGAACTGCGGGGAGGAGGGTCACCACGCTGCGGACAAGAGCTGCAAGAAATACCAGGCCATCGTTGAGAGCCGCAAAAAACAAACACAGACCCGCAGCCCACAGTCACCACTACAACAAACTGCACCACCACAGACAAACTCCATTGAGCAGTTCCCAGAACTGCCAAGGGCACCGCGCACTGACACATCACGAGGGCCCATGGTCCAGCTCCGGACCGTACCCCTGACGCAGCAGAGGCAGGCAGTAGCTGACAGTGGTCAGGCTGCAAGCAGTCAGGCCGCGGGCGGCAGATGCGAGCCAAAGCAACCGACAGTGGGCTCGGCTTCGGGACCTGAGCCTTGGGTGACGAGGCCGGACGTCAACAACATGACTGCACTGCACAGCAACAGACGTCCGCCCTTGCTAGAAACACCTTCGCAGTCCCAAACAACTACGGGGCTCGACGCACACACACTAAGCGACATCCGCGAATTTGTTGAAATACTTCGTGACGTACAATTCCACCAACTCAGGCGGTATTTCGCTCCCATCAGGAGAGCCACAAGCACCTTTGAAAAACAAGTTCTCTTCATGCAGACACTCTTGGAATTTCTCCTCTCACAATAATGGTCCAAACAACAGACGCCGCACCAAACAATATCCGTACTAAATTATAATACCTGCGGGGTTAAAAATCAACTGTACCAACTACAACAAGTACTGCATATATACGGGATTGATATTGCCTTCATCACTGAAACCTTTCTGAAACAACAAACCAGATTAACAATATTCGGCTACACTATTTACCGAACAGACCGCAATGGACACGGAGGAGTCACGGCCATTTTAATTATGAATATTATACAACACCACCCAATAAATATAATTAATCTATAATGTCTTAAATTCACAGCAATTAAATTAAAAAACAGAAACACGCATATCCATATGGCCGCGTATGGCCGCGGTTTATGGGAAACCAAATTCGCAATTGACAATAAACGACCTTAACCAAGTAATCGGCAAAGAGCAACACTTTTTAATTGAAGAAGACTTAAACAGTAAAAATACGAAATGGAATTGTAGAACAACAAACAGACGTAGCAGAATTTTAAGTGAACTTGCTAACAGAAATAACTATACTATCTTCTCACCAGAAACCCCTACGCATTACCCAGCAAACGGCGGAGAGCCTGACATTTTAGACATTGCCTTAGCGAACATCCCAAACGCGAGAATCGAGTCAGAGACTTTAGATGAATTAGATTCAGATCACTTTCCGGTTTTAATTAATTTTACTTTAAATACACACAGAATCAATAACTCGTTCCAAACTAAAATCCATCAAACAAACTGGAAAATTTTTAGATCAGACTTAACACAAAAATTAACAGAAATACCAGTAATAAATAACAGTGAAGACCTAAATTTCGAAGTTAAATTACTATCAGACACGCTAACTGAAACTCTATCACAGAACACCGAATTTCTCAATAAACTTCAATACACAAGGCAAAATATCCCGGAAATCGATTTTTTAATTGTACAAAAGCGACAAGCACGAAACAGATACCAGAGAACTAGAGACCCGTGGGCTAAAAACGAATATAATCGACTTAAGAGACAGGTCAAACAGCAATTAGTCAACATTAAAATAAACAAATGGAGCGACGCCACTTTAGAAGCGACGCAAAACCCTAGAGAGATGTGGCGCTTAACTAAAACACTTGGAGGAAAAAATAAAAAAACTTTCAACCCCCGCGATAGAAACACAACAGGGAATAGTTTACACTGGTGAGGAAAAAGCAAACGCGATTGCCGACATTCTAGTAACTCAATTCTCACCAAATGCGGACATATTTACCATAAATTTTACAGAACAGTTGACAAATAATTACTTACAACTACAAGAACGGACACGAGTTGAACCAATCACCCTTGCCGAAATCATGAAAATAATCAAAACCCGACCAAACAACAAATCAGGAGGATCAGATAATATAAAATAAGAAACCCTCAAAAAATCTTCCACTCAACGTTATCGAATATCTTCTAAACATATATAACGCTATGCTAAAACTAAAACGATTCCCGAACCAATGGAAACTCGCGAAAATAATGACTATACCTAAACCTGGTAAAAACACAGCAAATAGACGACCAATCAGTCTACAACCAAGCATTAGTAAAATATTTGAGAAAATACTATTATACAGACTACAAGATCACGCACAAGCTAATAACCTAATACCAAATAATCAATACGGTTTCAGGGCAGAACACAGCACAATACATCCACTAATAAAAATAATCGAAGATGCTACAGACGGTTTTAACGATAATTATATAAAATATACAGTTATAACATTCCTAGACGCAAAAAATGTTTTTGATAAAGTGTAGCTACCAGAACTTATTGAAAAATTAATAAACACAAATTTCCCTATAAAATATATACATTTACTAGGTCATTACCTAAACGACCGCAAATTCTATATAAGTTTAGACGGCGCAAAATCCTCAATTAGATCACTAACTGCAGGAGTACCACAACGCTAAGCTCTTTCCCCCTTTCTGTATAATTTATACACGGCTGACATTCCACAAACAGAAACTAATATTCAAATGTATGCCGACGACACAGCAATTATTAAACAACACGCAAACTTAAGATATGCCTTAATAGCGATGCAAAGACAACTAACTAACAACCCTAGAACAGTGGTACACCAAAGAGCGAATTAAAATAAACCCGGCCAAATCTAAAACATTATTTATCACTAAAAAAAAAACGCACACAACCAAACACGCAATTAAAGCTTTTCAACCAAAACGTCCCGTACAAAAAAATGGCTAAATACCTAGGCATAACACTAGACCGAACTTTAACCTGGGGCCCACACATTACAGATATCTGCGGAGCAGCGATAGGTACTATATCCACTATTTAAAGCACTCAACTTCCCGAGAAACAAAAAATTACTTCTATACAAACAAGTAATCCTACCGGCGGTGCTATATGGATGTGAAGTGTGGGGCCAAGCCTCAAACAGTAATTTATTAAAAGTTCAAAGAATACAAAACAAATATCTTAGAGTAATTTCAGACCAAGGCAGACACATCCAATGAAACTATACACCGGTTGCTCAGAACTACATACATCGCGGAAGTCATCCGGGGAAAGAATAATAACTTCTACAACACTTTAATGCATCATGACAATCCAAATATTAATATTTTAGGAAATTATAATCCCGCAGAGCACAGAAAATACAAAAAACCTAAACTATGATTCTTGATACACCAGTCACGAAAGCCAGTAGTGCAAGGGCCTGGCCGGCCCATCGGGGCGCAGCTGCTGGGCGCTGATTGGCCGGCCGATCAGGGCGCGAGGGATGCTAAACAAAACTGTTCATCCCGGCCGCGCAGTGCACATTCAAGCCACACGCCGCACCATCTACACGTAACATGTTGGCTGTGTAGGGACATGAGTAAGAGGTCGGCCCCAACCTCGCTCGCGAACCAGGCCAAGGAAATGCACACCAGTCCATGGCAGGGAGGAGAGGGGCACTGTAAATACATGTAGTTTATTTAAAATATTTATAAAAACTAAAAAATATATAAAAACAAAAAAAATTAAATAAATAAAAAGAAAATTAAAAATAAGACTTATGTTACTCTACAGGGACACGATACACAACTGTCTTAGTTAATAATTTGAAATATTTTGCTTAATCTTAGAAGTAGGCCTACTATTTGTGATATAATTTAATTTGTACCTTTCCAACAGGAAGTTTTTTTGTCTCTTTCTTTTTAATTGACTAAGCTTTTCAAGCTGCTCCCTTTCCTAGTAGGTAATTTGATCTGTCAAAAATATGTTAAAGAATAAAATAAATGAAATAAAATTTTAAAAAATATTATTGGGACATTGCGTATATTAAGGGAACATGTTAACGACACATCGACCTGATAGTTCTCTGTTTCAGGTCGAGACGATGTACGTCTCATAGTTCAGCGCTCATTAACAGATATTAAGTGATTTCTCTCCTCTTGTCACAAACATATACACGATGAAATAACCATGGGAGTGTCAAGCCTGATCCTCAGTTGGCAAGCTAAACGGCCTAAATACCGTGACCTGCCTGTTGCCTACTGGTAATTGTTTGGAGCGGTTCTCATGGTCGTAGAGACTCACGCACTCTACTACTCCACGAGTTTAGCTAGCCCCTTACAGACAACACTCACCTCACTACGTCACTCTAACGTTGCTGGAGGGGAGGTTAACTCCCCCGCCGTTTACACAAACACGTTATTTTATTAATGACAACAATTTCCCTCCACAGCCAAAAATACGGGTCCGGAGCCCAGCTAAAAAAGTTACACGTTCCCCGCCGCAGTTCCAATGATTTGAAACTAGACTGTCGGGGTGCTTTTGATTTTACAAACACCCAGCGAGTTATGGAAGCTTCGGCTTTCGGTCTCGCGACAGCACGGCTTCGGATGGGACATGAGGAAACGGCGGCGGCGGAGTCTCATCATCAGTCGCATTCGTGTTCCTGAACCCTGTGTGTCTACCTGATGACGGGAACAGATTCCAGTTCCCGAAAGGTCGTTAATACTGACTGTTTGGTAGACTACTGTGTTTTGTTTCGTCTCATCGTTTGTGTCGTTTGTTGTCTTTTCTGTTTGTGTCCGACATCTTTGTGTCTTGTTTCGTCTCATCGTTGTGTCGTTGGCTGTACTTCTTTGTTTGCATTTTTGTTTCGTCTCATGTCTACTTAGGAATATTTTTTATATTTTTATGTATAGACTCTATACATTTTTTTTATTTCTTTTATTTTCTGTTTGTTCCTTGTTTTATCTTACCCGATTCCAGTTTTGGAATTTCATGCTGTGTATGTATCCTGACGACTAAAGCATACTCTGCTTATTTATGTTTTCTTGCCTTATTTTTTAGTTTTCTTTTGACAGTCATTTATTTCGCAATGGAGTATGTCCAAGCAAATAAATCCAGTCATGCACTCCCATTGCACAGTTCTTTCAAAGATCAAATCAGGGTTATATTTTATACATAAGTAATATTTAGTGTTGTGGTGGAAACAAAGTTTTGCATACAATCCTTTAAACATTTACCTAACAATGAAGTGAAATGGCTACATTCTAGTACTTATAAACGTAATTGGAATTAATCTTTTCCAATCAAGCACTATTTAAACGTCTGTCTGAAATACAAACCAATATGTTTTCAACTCTTTAATGCACGAGCTTGTACAAACCAAACTACAGAATATAATCACGATTCATTTATCTAGCTACAAGTCATTACCAAAACACAAACCTAAACGAACAATTTAATGACGCATAACCCAATTTTTCAAAAATATCTTCACAAAAACACTTAAACCTTATTTCGTTTTAACCTGAAAACTATGACAGTATTTAACCTCCAGCAAAGAATGGCGGCCAACTATATTACATTTTTTTTTTTTCAAAATTATCAGTACAGTTAGACCTACTGCCCCCATAAGTTTCCCACGCGTGAATGACTTTATGAATCTCTACAACATAGAAGCGGCGGTTTGCGAAGGGATCGGGCGACGGGTGTAGCCTGACCAAACAGCCACGTCCGTCACTTTTCTCACGTGAGAAACTTCAAGGACCAATCCTGTCGGGAACCGAACCCGAAGATAACTACGTCTCGCAATGAACAATCGGAAACTGCCTCCATGCCATTCAAAATATTTTCATGAGCAAACAAGTGTAAACTATTTACGGTAACTACGCCCCAATTACTAATTTAGAAGAAAAATTAGTTATAATGTGGTGCATAACCTCTTGTGCAGAAATTAAACATTTTCGTATCATAGCCGATAAGTTATGGGAATTACTGTAAATACATATTCAATGAACCATTACATTATTGTACGAGTACTACTGAATGTAACAGTTGCGGAGTAGTATTAGTATTTTTTTAAAAGGTAAGATATTTTATTATTAAATTGTATCTCACCATGTCGTTTCATTTAAATTTTTTCATATTATAACCTAATGTGCGTAACGCAAGATAAAACAACAATAAGATAAGACTAATCATCACATTTCCAAATTAATACCTTCACTTTTGGAAACGCAGGAAGAAATGAAGAAAAATGTGTCATGTCAAGTGATACGAACACTTAAAACAATATTTCGGTATTTAAGTTGCTGTTAATTCTCAATTCCATTTAATATTAAATGTTAAAATAGTGTATGAAATAATTTTTGCATTCTTCATTATTATTCAGTAATTATAAGATATACATTAAAGGTAAATAACCAACATAAAAAAGAGCATAAATTCCGGCATTCGTTGCACTGTCTCAACAACATATCTTACATCCTTCAAGTTACACATTTAACGAGTATTAAGTTCTACTAAATTGTTAGAGGTACACACCTCACACAACTACGCATAGAGAAGACTGTATGGTTTGGTACACAGTTTACATGAAAATTTTAGTTTCAGTGATTTCATTTACGAATAAATATATTGGATCAATTTACACTGATGAATGAATTATACTTTTATCATAGACTGCATTTTTTTCGTAAAACATTATGCTGAACTGCAAATGATTATGTACGCGTCGCTTTACTCAACAATAATAACACGTGATACCTAATTATCTCATAGTGTACATTTGCATGAATTGACGTTGTTCCGGAAATGAGTCAATTATTTATTTCTTTTTATCTTATATTACATTTAACTGTATTATATTAAATTTAATACATTTTGTTTTACGAAACATGAATTCGTTTTAGATTGTACATTTTTACATTACATTAGAAGTGCGTCCGCGGGTGCTACTCACAGCAGATAATATTAACCATACTTGAAAAACCTCTTTGTACACCAGATAGGTGGTTTAGTCAAGTGTTAGACAAATCTGCTAGTTGAGCTAAATCTGCAGCAGGATAAGTAGCTATAGCTGTCAACGTGAAAATCTTCCGTAAGTTTGTCCCTGCCACTAACAGCGGCTTTGCCTGGGTCTAGTCACATCAAAATTTACGTTTTGGGCTATTTACAACTCTTAAATGTTAGTGGTTAATCGAATGAAATACGTAGTTTACGTTGTATTAAAGCTGATTTCCTCTGAACAAAACTATTGGTGATGCTGCCCTCAGTAACATATTTGTTTTTCAAAACCTTCACTTGAAGTTCAGAGGCTTTAGAATGTTTTGCCAGGATAACGTTTCGCTGAAATATTAACCAATTTGGTGCCCCAACCTTGAGGTTAGTGAGATAATATGTGTGGGCTGATGCTGTTGAGGAACTTCAGCAAATAGTCAATTTTCACAACTTTAGAACTTATTCCAAATTGCACTTATTTCATATTCCTTGTCGTTTATTGTGTGTCAAACATAGTTTTCATTTCAATTTAATTATCATACGAAATATAAAACTTGTATTGCATTTTTTTGGGTACTTACGTAAGCATCGTACTGACGTGCACACTGCCATGCACACTATCTCTACCGGTTTGATAAGTATCGTCGGCTGTTAGAAAACAAATGTTATGCTTTTTCACCCCTTTAGGCGTCGAATTAAAAAAAATATTAACTTCGTACCTTAAACATATGTTTTAGTATCCAAGTGAAGTGAAAATTATGACGATAGCTCATTCGGTGGAAGCAAAATCTATATTTCATTAAAATCACGTATCACCTCTTTAAAGTGAGAGTCCGAATTTTTAAAAGTCTTAATACCTCATTGTGGCCATTTACGTAATCATCATCCTGAAGCAAAATGAACTGAATATCTCGATGGGTCGATATATATCGAGGATTTATGTAAAACACATTCCAGGTCTTTTCACCCGCAAAGAGGCTGGAAAAAAAATTGAATCACATTTTAGACTACTTTACTGGTGTCCCTTGAATGTGAAAATCGCGACAATAGTCAGCGTCAGCTGGGTTTAAGATAAATCGAGGAATAATTGAATACATATTTCATCACTTTTCACGCATTTTCATCTCCTTACTTGAGGATTTCGCGAAATCACTTTTCAGGTATTTGAGTAAGCAATCAACCTTAAACAAAAATTAAGTCGCAGTATAATATATATATATATATATAATCGAAACACATTTGACCCTTCTTTACCTCTTTGTAGCGAGTATTTCGCGTATTCATCTGGCAACAGCGTAAACTTCTCAGACCTATACACACACTGGCTTCTAACCGTAACACGTGTTACCACCACGACTTGTTTCCTTATTTATCACTGGATTTCAGTCGTCAAAGATGTGTTAAAACAGGTGTCGTCTAATCACAGAAGGAGTAGTGAAGTATACATTATTGGCATTCAACCTGACCTGGAATCAAAACGCGAAATAATCTTGCCTCTACCTCTTTGGTACCGAATTCGGAAATTGTATTTAAATCCTATATTGGATATTTAAGTAAGCATCAATCTAAAGCAAAGAGCATTTCGATATCTCGATTCGTTCGATAGATATAGATGAAAACACATTTCACGAATTTTCACCCCCTTAATTATGAAATTTCGAAACGTCTTGTAGTCCTTTCATAGTTGTTTGTATGCGTAACCAACTGAAGTAAAAATCACGACGATAGCTATTTGTGTTCTAACTATACGGACGATTCATAAAAAACATATTTCCCCCCTTTTTTACAATTTGGGGATCGAATTTCAAAAATTCCTGAAATTTGTTTTTGGGTATTTACTTAAGCAGCATTTTGAAGTTAAAAACAACTCCCTTTCCCGAATTGATAGTTTATCGGAATCACATTTAAGGTATTGTCATGCCGTTAAATATTAAATTTCTAAGAATCCTGAAATTATCACAAGTGCATTTGTATGTGTGTGCTTCAGGTTCGCGCTCTATCGACGTTTCTTCGGAAATGAATTTCTACTATTTTCACCTACTGAGAGGTAGAATTTCAAAAAATTCCTTCTTCGAGCTCACCTACGACCTGAGGGAAAACCACACAAAAATTTCACAATTATAGGCCCAGTGGTTTGGGCTACAGTTTAATATGTCAGTCAGTCAGTGTTAAAATATAGCAAATTATGAGACATTAAATTATACTGTATACTTCGTATTATGTACATGAGGTTGGCGTGTCTGCTTTTATTTATGTTTGTATGAGGTCGATGAAATACGATACCTTTGACCGATCACACTGAAAGGTGGCACGTGTGTTTGTGTTTTTTTATGGCGAAGGATGTTTTATGATATCCATTTTACTTTATCTTACCAACTGGTAACATATTTTACTGCAACGCATCAACTTCTATGCCGTTCAACCGATCGTGATATCCATTTGTTAAAACTCGGCACTGCAATGCTTCATTTTCATTACTTAGCTTCCTGTTATTGCATATATGGAATAAAGGGGAGAGGGAATTCGCATTTTAATACTTACAGTGGCAGTACATCACCCTGGTTCGGCAAGTATATTATAATTATTAAATATAAGTCATAATTTTCGCTAAGCTTCGAAAAAGAAGTTAGGTTTAAGGGAAATGGTGCACGCTGAAAATCAGTCATGTGTGGAAATAAGCCGCAAATAGGCTTAAACCGTCTACAAACGCGTACTGTATGTTATCAGCGCGCAGTTAGATAGTATATAACACAGAGAGCCGGATATCGGCAGTCAGTTGGCAGCGAGCCTTCGTAGAGTGTGGGTGTACTTCTCTTTGCTGTGCGCTATGACATCTAGCGGCCACTGCTTGAACCACCTTAAATCTTGCTTTTTCTTTTGTTCTTTTCTGCTTCGCCCTTCTCATCGCTCGGACTAAACAAATGGAGGGGGAAAAGAGGGTGGGTAGTGAGATTACTTATCTCTAAAAGTATCGCATGCACCATGAGTGACGACGCGGCGTGGCTAGGGACATATCAACACACACAGCCCAAACCTCTGGACCTAGACACACGAAATTTTCAAGGTGACTTCCCCTCACCCCGTGAACTCCAAACAAGAAAGGAATTTTTCTAAATTGGGAAATTAAAGTGATGACAGGAAGTAAATGAGTTTTGCGAGATTACGTTATTTTTGCTTCAAAATATAGTGTATTCATATACATACTACAATATTTTTAGATTTTTTCAAATTTCTAAATGAAGGGTGAAAAACTTAAAATGTATTTTAAACGAATACTTTTCAACCTGCTGATATATCTAATTAATTTTTACAAGCTTTCATAAATACTTTAAAAAAAAACCCTGCTTTCATTGTGTTCTTTCCTCACAATTTTACCCAAAAGGTCGTTAAGAAATGTAATGTGTTTCCAGATAATTCTCAGTAATTCGTGAACCCATGGAGATAACGAGATTATATTTGAATAGGAATGTAGCTTACGTGACAAGTTATTTCATTCCCCCCCCCCCTTAAATCTGACATCAGGTGTTTAAATGGAAGTAAAATGTTCCAGAATTCCGGCAAAATCAGCATGGCTATGGATTAATAATTCAAAAGATGTTACTCTTCGTCATCGGATTTACGAAAACACCTTTTGGTTTTGGATCCCATACACACATAATAATTCTGATGACATGACTTGGTGTTATCGGCTATTATATAAGTCTGCGGTGAGGGAGATTTATAGCATCCCTTGTTATAGATTGCGACAGGAAATTTCTCTGATATTTTGCACGCACATGTTAGTAGCAGAAAATTTTTATATTTGAAGCATATGACAAAGTTGTGAAATGTTAAAAGCATAGAGGACGCAGCCACCACGGGACAAGCTTAGAGCCGGTGAGGGGTGACATGAGCTGGATACAGAGCAGTGTCTCTATAAGGACGGGAGAAACGGGAGATTTGGCTAATGAAACACTACAATCCAACCAGCCGGGAATCGAACCGGAGTTACTATAATGTTGTTCAATTTTGACAGAATACCTGCAGATGTCGTCTCAAATATTTCCTTTATTTTTTTTGTACAAAAAATTATAGCCGAGGACTAAACGACGGTAACTGCCATAATATGATACACAACTATTAGGGAATGTACCCTGTTTACTTTAACATTTTAAGAATAGGTACTAAAATTTTGTTAAATTTTTAACAACAGTAATGGATGAAGCCGCAGCCGGGAAGGTAGTTATATATAACTGGTTTTCAGACAGTCAAACTTTTTCATATTTTAGGATTTCATAAAGTGCCAATGCTATAATAATTATGTACTTCATTTACATATTAGGTAAGCACGATAAAACACTCCTTTTTGGTAGCTAAATACAAATTCCATATCCGAAATGCCAGCATACGTTTATACGATTTCGTACTGAAATATTCGCCGTCGCAGTATGTCATGCATGAATTTTAACGTCTTTAGGAAAGTACCTAAACTGCGAAATTATTTCAGTTTACAATGACAAAACTGAGCATCTTTAAACTATATAATGGTAATACATTTGAGATTTGTTTTGTCGCGTCACTTTGTCACTTTTTAATAACGAGGTAGCACAAATTTTTGTTTCCTCTTGAACCTTGTACTTGGTGTGGCGAAACAAACTACAACACGGAATAAAATTAGTTACATCACACATGTGTTTTATTGATAACAAATACATTGCAGTTCATCCAGCCGGCTATTTTTAATGAACATGGCCCAACATAACATAGTCCAAAACATAATATAATTCAATACGAATTTTTTTTT
>PNEQ01014227.1:0-13473 GCA_003012365.1 Medauroidea extradentata
AAGCTGTAACGAGCATGATGACGTGAGGTCGACGACAGCATCACATTATCCTGACGCCAATCGAGTCTAATTGTACTGTAAGTAGAAATGTCAATAAGATCATAAATAAATATTTTGAAGTATATTAAATACAGAGAGGTCGATTTCATCTGACGTTCTTTCAATAATGTTGTATTCAAATAGGAAAATACACGGAACTTCATGCGATGAATCGCTACCAACCATACAAGCAGTAAAGTAACTCTTGTTAATGGTGACTTATATGCAGTAATGACTAGTGATTTTTTTCAAAGGTTAAATCTTTAGTGCTCACTTTATCCCGAATGACCTATAATAAGGTAAGCTGTTATAGTATATACATGTTCCATGTCCATAAATGCATTGGCATGTGTGGAACTGTTTATATATGTAGTCTGAAGGAATATATTGTGTATTATTGTTTTAATGAACACATTCGAACAAAAACTATATGTTGTGCCCTACAAAATTTGAGAAACGTTGCAATGTGCATCTACAAGTAAAATTTTGAAAAATTAAATTTTATTGTTGTAAAAATATGTGTTCCAATAAAAAATTACGTTCCCATTTTTTTCTTCGATATAATACTCGCAATTCCGGTAACAACTCCACATTTTAAGCTAAGCCAAATACAAAAACAAGACAAATCTTCCACTAAATTACTACTAGCGCTCGGCATAGAACATTTTTTTTTTAATAAATTGTTTTCTAAGCGAACACTTTTACATTATGCGCCCTTTTTGAGTTTAGGAAGACGTGGAAGGTTTCCTACAAAGATGTTGGTTTCCTACGAGATTTCACCATCCAAAATTATAATTTTCAAGTAGTACAGGTGTACATGTATGCACATAATTAACGGCAATGTGGAACATGTACCAGTTATTTTTAAATTTCCCTTTATTATTATTGCGCACTTCAAATAATGCATTCTTTTGGTTTTTCGGAGGGCATGTAAAGTTTCCTACTACATGTTGCCCTTCAAAATAATGATTTTCGTGTAGTATCGATGTACAGGGATGCATATAATTAACGGCAATATGGAACATAATAGTGATTTTTAAATTATTATTTTTCTTGCCGGGCACTTAAAAAATGCACAGTTTTTTTTTGGTGTTTCAGAACACGTGGAAAGTTTCCTACGACACCCTCCAAAATTATTATTTTCAAGTAGTAAGTAGGCCTACAGATCAAGGTCGGTGTTATACGTACCAGGATCCTGGTACACGTACCAGTTTTTAGGGTGCTGTACCATGTACCAGGACACTTCCGTCCTGGTACGCAAAAGTACCAGGATTTCAGAATTTTGCATTCAATTGTATTAAAATGCATCATTAAACAGTATTTTCAGCAGAACCTTTCTAAACAAAAAAGTTACGGCACGATACTACTTCTTAAGACTGAGCATAAATCTGTGCATATAGTTAAGGTTAATTCTACTACAATCAATGTTGTAAGTTTGGCACAGGGAAAATTTCTGCCACTTGAGCGCTGATAAATCTAATGCACCAAACTGACCAATCACAGAGTTTTCCTGAATTTTAAGTTACGTTAAGTTGATAATTTAAAACGCGAAATTGGTTTCTTTTCACTTTAAAACTAAATTGAATGACTAATAAAATTTCCAAGTGTATTTAATTTAAATACTACTATGGTTTTGTATTTATTTGGTCACTTAGCGATTGAAGCGAAACTAGTGGCAGAAATTTTCCCTGTGCCAAGCTCTCCCATAAGAAAACGTATTTTCTTTCTAACCTGTAGTAGAATTAACCTTAATATAGTTATTGCAGATTATCGCATCATCCAAGTTTTGCCATGGGTACAAACCATGGAGGTAAGAAGATGGTAGAAACTGTTGCCTGTTAGGAGTTGGCACAACGCGATATAAACTATATATCTCGTTGCGTTGGCAGCACTTACTTAATTGCATTCTCTAGCTGTGGTAGACGTGAACATCTGATTTTTTTGTTAAATAAGTTCTTTAAACAATTTCAATATAATTTTAGTCTTAAAACAACACTAAAACGTGTTTTAGTACTACATATTTTCTCATGCCTGTAATCATTTCTGAATTTTTATACCATGTACCAGGTTTTCGTTCGAAGTACCAGCTTTTTTGTGGTTTCAGTACCAGGATTTTGAAGTTACCATCTAACACCCTTTGAAAATCACAGTTATTTTTAATAAATTTTTTCTAAGCGCGCACTTAAAAAAATGTGCCATTTTTCCAATTTTGTGTTTCAGAGGATGTGGAAAGTTACCTGCGACAGATCACCCTCCAAAATAAATAGTTTCGTGTTTTACAGGTGTACAGGTATGCATATAATTAACGGCAATGTGGAAAGTATCACAGTTTTTGGAAATTAATTATTTTCCTGGCGTGCACTTTAAGAAAATGTGCCCTTTTGGTGTTTCAGAGGACATGGAAATTTTCCAACGACATATCACCCTCCAAAATAGTTATTTTGATGTAGTACAGGAGTACAGGTATGCATATAATTAACGTGAACATACAATATACCAAATTAGTATGTGTTAAGTTATTTTGGAAGCTGACATTGTTATGAAATTACATATGTCCTTGTCCGTAGCGCCGTGCCATATCGCGGCTGGATAGTCGGGGATGGAGCCGACTTCAGACCAGCAAAGCAATTAAGAAATACCACCAGACAGACAGCATCGTTTGGAGAGGTATACGTCGACTAAGACTTTGCATAGGTCTAAAGAAAGTTATGTAGAAAGTAGTTTACTTCAAACAATAAATGATAGGAATACCAGTATTTCACGATCTAATGAAACTTTAGAGCAACACTTAGGCGGCCTTAAGTCGTGTAAAAAGTTTGCAGGGGGTTGCAATTTGTGAACTGAATCAGAGAAAGTAATTTAATATTCTTCGTGACAAATCTGCTTTAGCTTAACTGCAAAGATTACAAAATGCATATTTATCATACGTATGTAATGTCTAGGATTCATCGTTTACAATGAAATTGACAACAATGATTATGTAGCAGCATTCAGTGTATCGTTGCTAAGCAACATTTCCTGGTATAAATAGTTGTAAATTAGAAAAGAGCCCATTATCTTTAAACGGCTGAACTGATTTCCTTAAATAATAGCTAAGAACTATCTCAATCACATCAGCTTTCAAAAAAAAAAAATCATCAAAATTGGTTCATTTGTTTAAGAGCTACGATGCCACAAACCGACACACAGACACATCGATCGTAACATCCCTCTTTTTGCGTCAGGTGTTAATAAAAAGGAAAGAACTGTTGAAAATCATACCAGTCAGCTGTGTGGTTTTAAAAAAAAATTGTAATTTTCATTTACAATTTTATTTAAAGTTCAGCGCGAACAGAAATTTTATAATGTTCCTTTATCTGTTCTTCATTACTTCCTTGTTTAGTTCCAGTTCGACTTATTCTTCCTTGTTTTACAGTTCAATTTAATGTTCTATTCCGGCCTGAACTGGCATGTATAATGTTCTTTGTGAGCAGGAATTTATTACTTACTCGTTTCATTCCAGTTAGACTTATTTATCCAACCAATTTTACATTATTGCTCTAATGGAAAAAAAAAAAGTTTCTTTCCGGCTTATACCATTACAATTCGTCTTATTTATCCGAGCTTTACAGTTTAACATGTATATTTTATTCTTCGTGAGACTGAAATTAATGTGAGCAATTTGATTTCCAGTTAAGCTACAAAACAAACAGTAGCGAGCGTAGACAGGTGAAAACCACGACGATCTTGTAAACACTTTCTGTTCTTGCTGTGTCATTGACCTTGGCTGGTAACAGTTAGTAAGTTTAGCTGCTCTCTGTGTTTCAATTAACTTAAGTGCACTAATTAGTGTTTGTATGTACCTGCCACCACTCGCCTTCCACCACGGCGATCTAGGCTCCATTCCTGACAGAGCTGTTCTAGATTTGTCGCATGTGGGTAACGTAGCAGAACTTCCATTGGTCGGTGGGTTTGCTCAGGGCACTCCTGCTTTCCCTACATTATGCATTCAGTCACTTCTCCATCATAGGGCACCACACTCTCTCATTCCATTCCTCAGTGTTATGTGGTCGTTCACCAGCACCCAGCTTCAAAATCTGCAGAATCTGCAGTAAGATTCCCTACCTTCAGGTACCCTTCCAATACATATGTATCTCAAGGGAATGAGTGAGTGAGGAAGAGATTTTGGTCAGCATTTAACATCAAGGTCTTTAACATTGGTGAGGGGTGACATGATGCGAACATGGAGCAGCGCCTGAATGAATGGGTGGGGGAAACGGGAGATCCCTGAGAAAACCCGCAGACACGCCCGTCCAGCACGATTCCCACATGCGAAAATCCTGGACCGAACCCGCTGGGAATGGAACCCGGATCACCTTGGTGGGAGGCGGAGGTCTGACCCCTCTGCCACCGCGGACCCTATCTCAAGGGAAATTTACAATAATAATTTACTTCATATACTTCTCTCGCTGTAGCAGTGATTTAACAAAATGTACGCACTGTAAGGGAAAATATGCAAAACGTAGTTCAGTAACATAAAATTATTTTTATGAAACTCGTATTCCAACATTGTGGCTTAAATATCGAAGGTAACCATGTGTCCATTACTTTTAATAAAATTAAATAGATTTCAGCTTGGACATATTTGCATGAAATATGCCGTCGGAAAGTTTTGTGATCTGTTCATACAGCCTTGCGTGTATATTTAAGCATTGCAAGATCACAGTGTCACGTTCCACTATTACTATTGTGTAGTGACAGGAACGCTGCTGCATCTGCCCGGCTAACACGGATTGCTCTATCTAACAGTTAACTGCGGTCGCACGCCTTGCACAGCGAGCAGCGAGACTTTTAGACCTGCCTTCAGCTCTGCACTGCTCGTTTCAGCATATATACACCACCACTCACAACAATATTTTATCTTTCTCTTGCATGTCTTTTGTACATGTGTGGGACGTCTCGTAGTTCAGGAAGTATGTATTTCTCCCGTAAAAATGTGACCTGAGCGCACTGGCATTTATACACAAAAACTGATGTTATATGTACATATATACGTACACACTTAAGGAATAATTTACTCTCATTTGATTATTTATTTATACGGAACCGTAATTTTCTTTTGTTATCTGTTATGTAAAAAAGTAAAAATGCACAAGATACAACACTGTTAGTTGTTATTCATAACCTAGACAAAATGTAAGCAATGAAACATGTTAGAATTACTATACAACTAGGTAAAACATAATTTGATGCTAACATAAATGTTTAACATCTCGTACACAGTAGCATATTACTGACAAAACTTAACGTAGTCTATTACACAAGAGTTGGCAATATTTTTTTGTATGTCATGTTAAGTTATGAAATACCACACCTCTAATAATAAGCTAGCGAGATGGAATAGTGGTAAAACATTTGCCTCACTTTTTGGAAGGTTTGATTCCTAGTCAGGCCAAGTCGATTTTGGATTTCAGTTTTTTAATAAGTTCTTTCACCTTGTCGTACTGCCATGGCCTTGCTTTTTAAACACGTAAAATACCCAACAGTAAATATAAATTAATTATGTAGTGAGGAAAGCAACAGACATACTCTTAGGCCTTAAGATGCAATCAGAGACGAATGAGCATAATCAATAATGTATTATTGATCAGCAGTACTTTCCATCGTTAGTCTGTACGATTGTTCAGACGGTCCGGTCACTATTGTTTGTGATTCTTCCCCTTCCACATGGTAAAAATCATAAATCAGAGTAACGTTCTGAGTCAGACCAACATATTTTAATGCATATTTATTATGTATTATCCTGAAACATTTGCCAAGTAAATGATCTAAGAAAAATAATATTCCTACTGAATGACCAAAAACAATCGATGACAGCAGTTAAAAATGTGAACCTGTTCATGTGAGTGCAATCAGTGTCTTTATTGTTTACTTAAATTCAATTGCTTTTCTTAGTGAATGACACTTAAGTTACGTCAACGATTATAACAAAATATTATTTAGGTACACTGATTCTTCTTGTAGGCCGATGTGTATTGAATTTTACAGTTAAGTTATAAATTATATGAAACAAAGTTAGCAAGGATGATACAAATTTATAGTACGTATTTGAAATAACGGTGCTGATTATTCTGATGCATATACGTTACCGCAATGATGCTATTTGTTCCTTAGTAGGCGACGCCCTGAAGTTGGTAATTATATGAGCTAGTTGAAGTTCGCATTAATTATACTTTCACGATCGACAAACCAGCTGACAAAATTTTCAGGTGGAAGATGAATGTTTGCCACTTGGCTGCGAAAAAAGAAGATAATGCAGAAATCCTGGAATGACGAAGATCATATGTAGGTGGCTCAAAAGTGACTCGAACAAGACGGGGTTATATCGATGTTGACAAGATCAAATGTAAGTGCGGGTAAGATCATTCTATGTAACACACGCTTCAATGTCTGTTGTGTCGATCCTCGGTACAAAAGACAAACTTTTCCAGAACACACAGAATTCAGTAGATGTAGCATGGTTGTGGTCAAACGCTGTGTGATATTATCTGATGTGATTTTAACTATTTGTTGTAGGTCTTTCCAACACAAGCGTAATAACATGACTTAGAAAACATACAGGAGAGAACCACCTGCTAAAACATAACACGTTGCTGCAGTAGGTACTCCCAGAGAAAAGACCTAATTAATTAAGATGCTATAACTGTGCAACGCCAGGTTTAACATACACATTGTAACATTAACTTTCACAAATTAACATATAAAACAAAAAAGTCACAAGAAATGTTCACAAACATGATACAAGTAATCAAAAAAGCATATGAGTCCATCATTCCAGTTCATATGACTTACATAGTGTAAAATAATAGTTAATTAAACTTGTACACGAAAATACATGTCATTTTCATTGTTCACATATGATAATTACGACCACGAAATATCAAGAAAAAACCTAATTAATTGAGATGCTATAACGGTGCAATGTCTGGGGCCAGTAGCTAGCTATTGCCATCTCACGTACAACTTGCTGTCGACTTGCTGTTATGGGACAAGTATGCATAGGCAATATGCTTGTTCCAAGAAAATGTACTATCATGTAACGTCTAAACAACAAACACAATGTCGTATTCATATTACAATATACTGATGTCACAATTGGACCGCTTTCTGCAGAAAGGAACCAACCCACAAAAGTGGAAAAAATGAGTTAACCACATCAACTGAAGTCCATTCTGAATTATGCTGAAAAGAACAAACATATGAATGGATTGTGCTGCTAGGTATATGCAGTTGTAAAAAAATACTGAATGTTAAATGGCTGATTTGGCTTTCTGCAGGAAGGAACCATGTTACTTGGTTCAGTGTCAATAAAGAAAATGTGTCTTGGTTACAAACTAGAGAAATAATGCTAGAGAAGAGCAAGCCTTTTTCTATTTTCATGAGGAAAAACTTTGAAAGAAAGTACTCGGAAATTGGCATAAACAAACATCAAAGTGGCCGACCTTTAACAGGTTTCCATGATAAACTTGTCCCTATGTGGCAAAGCGGCAAACCAATTTTTATTTCAAAGCTTCGAGATATAGAGCTTCGTTGGAGCTAAACATGTGAAAAATGACGTTGATGGTGAGGTGTCCGCCCTCTCTTAGAGAAAGACGACTCATTGGCTCCACTCATATCCACCATTTTGAAGCCCCCCCTTTCTCTAATATACGACAGACACATTTATAACTCATTTGAAAAGTCCTCTAATGTTTCCACTTTAACAGTAAAGCATTAAAAAAAAATATAAGCCAATAAATTCATTTATTCTACATGACATTATCAGTTAACCAAACACTAGGGATTCCTTATATCTCTACACCGTGTCCATTATGATCTGTGCACAGAACCTCAGTGTTCGTTAAACTTTTCAGGGGTGCAAGATTTTGCTGCGCAATAGTGGTTCACGTGTAATTTGTTTATGAGACTTTTTTTCCAAAATTTCAGTAGAATCTGGACATCAAAATTTAAAGGTTTTTGTTTTACTTAATGCATCATTATTTTGTTAAGACTACATGTTCAACCTAGTACTCTAATGGTTATATTATTAGTATAGGTAAATTAAATGGTTTGTTATTAGTCAACGTAGGTCAAATCTCATTAAAAATATTTATTACAAAATAATTTCATCCTGTTTTGTAATATGTGTTACTTATTTTAATATGTATCATATTATTATAGCTGTGCAACTTGGATCATACCATAGAACAAGCTATACACAATACCATTCTGCAAAAAGAAACCAACAGATAATAATTAATTTTCAAGTGACTATTTATCAACATACATATTTGAATATACAAAATATATACACTATAGTAACTGTACAAATGAATACTGACATTGCAACCCCTGTACGGGATTGTTTATCGACATTCAGACTTTATCTGCAAATGTCTAAGTTTTTGTACTATGAGGATTGGTTCCATTCTGCAGAAAGCAGTCCAATTAGATGACAAGGCTCTGCCTCATCTGCCATTTAAAATTGTACAGTTGCACTTTAGGATCATCCATGTAAATGTACCTGTAATATAGTCGTGTACAAAGTGGAAGCACTTGTCCATGTAAGTATACATACATGGGTGTACCAATGGGTGTCATTTTAATGGTAACCCCCCCCCCCTCCAAAACATTTTGATTTTTTGCAACTATAACATTTTGCACTACGTATTACAAAAACCTAAAATAACATCAAGACAATGTCGCACCTTGCAAGTGTGCTGTGCAAAGCAATACGACACCAACAACAACTACACACTGGTCATCACTTTCCGGCTGACGAGACTATACACACTGCTCGCTATTGGCTGGGGATATAACGAGACGAAGGAGAGTAGGAGGGTGTGGTATGACAGAGAGAGGGGATGGCTGTAGTGCACATATTTTTCAAGGACACACTCACGTTCCACTGTATTTACAAAACCTCTCACTCGCAGACGTGGGCCTCTTGTGCTGCTCATTATTCTCTCAGTACATGCAGTAGTTGGTTAAGCTGTGATGGCATCAAAACTCCACTTTGGTTTACGGGACGAGATATGATGACAAAATGTACAACACTTGTTTATGATCCTCAGCAAACAACATCTGATAACAGGAACGAAATGGACAAAAGATAAAAAAAGAAAAATTCCTAGAAAAAGGTTTTAATATTTACACAATTCTTCTGAATTATTTTGGCACTAAATGCAGCCAGGCAAAGCAATAGCTCTGTGAACATTGTAATTTTCAAACGCCGCCATAAACACTAAAAACACGTTCTAATTGGCTAACACATTTATGACGCAGCCGTACTTGTTTTGGTTCGCCGCTGCCCACCAGGCATTGTATCGGAATTTTTCAGTGACTTAAAAAACTGATAAAATTTAGTGAACCCGATTACGTAAAAGCTAGGTCGCGAAATTTGCCAGTTTTTAAGATGGTTGCAGATTTGTTAGTTAACAACAAAGATTTCACTGATGTTGATTTTAAAGGAGTGAAGACAGCAAGCTAATTCAAATTCTAGAGTGATAATAACTTAAGTTTCAGATCCGGTATATAAGTAAGTTTTAAGAGTCAGCAAAGTGAAGTTCGCATGCATACAAAAATTGAACCTATCGAACTAATAGCTGGAATGCATTTAACCAAACTTGGCACAGACTGATGATTGAAAGTTTTGGTTGCGCGAGTTTGGAAAATAACATAGATACATTTTTTTACTGAAAGTAACTTTTTTCTCTGAGTAATTTTTACGTTTCTCGTGAATGACAGAGAGAGTTGTGTTGCCATCTCTGGGCGAGTTTCGCAAGACCCTGCCCACCCCTCGAATTATCGGCCAATCACCTTGAACTCACCTACTGGCTAATGACATTGCCAAAAAAGTAGAACAGCCAAAAACACTACAGCTGTGGAGATTTTGTCGCAAACTGTAAGTTATTGACTACAATTTTTAACTTAGAAGAAGTTAACTGCGTCATATTGTACACGTAACATAGAAATAATACTCACATACATAAACTGTATTTTTGTCATTAACAGCAGACTACTGTGTTAGGTCTCTTCTTGTAGCTTAAACTATGCAATTCGCCTTGATTTGTCGCTATAATTAAGATAATATCTAGAGTAAATTGCATTTTATTGCTGCGCAAACAAACTACTATACACATTTATACTCTTCAGAGTTCCAGTCATACTTGTTTTTAACACATTAACTACTTTATTTAACACAATTTCACGACCTGAATGTGTATTATTTAGCTTGTGTGTTACATACAATAAAATGTACAGTATCGTGACGATACACGGACATCAACATAGTGGTTCATGTTTTACAGTGGAAATAAAAACTGCTCTTTTAATTTTCATTTTTCTCGAGTTAAACAGACGTGACCATTGTTCATTAAATTAAATGTATGTTTAAATATAAATATGATTAAAAAGTAGAAATTTTCTCTATTTCAGAGACAGATTGCAATTGATGTAGAATGAATAAAAAAGAATTAAAATAGAATTTTTATTAAAATTTACATTTTTGCAAACATTGAATGAATCATACCATGTTTGTTTTTCCCCTCAAATATTAGTCTTTATATTTTTTTACATATTTTTTTTCAAATTAACTTTGTTCCATTGGTAGTTTCAGTGTATCACAGACTTCTGTGTTTATAATGCTAATAATTAATTAGAACACAAAAACAACTAATAATCTAAAATATCCCACTGTCAAATTACTATCACATCACTTTAAATTCAAATGCTTTTCATTTCACTTGTTTGAAGTAGGATACATAATGTATATTAAAAATGTTTGAGTCATTAACATTAGATATGCATTCTGTAATCATATGTACACATAACTGTAAACATGCTGAAGAGCACATTTTATAAATATAACTACCTATGCATGCCACTAATCACAGTTTGACATCCAGGTTATAAGCAAATGCTTCAAAAAAACTTCAGTCACAGACTAGGAAATTATCCTATATTACATTCTCCCCCGATGTTAAAAAGGCAGGAACTGATTAACTAAACTAAGAGCCACGTCATACTTACATTTCACTCAAAATAACTTTGTAAACTTTAATCTCGGGAACTATTCCTTGTCAAGCAGAAGGTTTACCTTTCAGTGCTTACAGAGGCAGAACGTACAGTAAAACCCCGATTTAACAAAATACCACAGTTCCTGAAAGTATTGTAGCTAAACTGATGTTTAGAAAAATCCAGGTTCGTAAAATTGGGGTTCTATAGGGTTGTACACAAATTACTAGACAGTTACTGTACTCCAACAAAAACACAATGTCTACTCAAATCCAAAAAAATTTGAACTTAAAACCTATATTTCACCCATATCTTCCTAAATAAAAGTAGTTCAGCAAATACCTAATGTGAATGTAACAGTTCCTAAAATTTCAATGAAAAATCTTACGTATAAAATTCTTTTAACAGTGGGTGACAGTGAATACTGCACTAACGAATGGTAAGTATCACTAAAGTCATAAAATTAAACTATTAATACCTTTGTCAGACTGCATGACAGTTGTCAGTTAATCCAAGCACAGCTTACTCGTTCTTTTATTAAGGCCATCTTGTGATTTGGGCATACGGGGAACATGTTCACTCGTGGTGTAAAAAATGAACGTGTGAAACCGTGCACATGCTTCTCGCATGTAGCCTGTCTCGTGGCATCAGCGAGCACCAGGGGTGGACCCAGAGGGAAGGAGGATCACATTAATCAAAATTTCAACCATACGCTAAAGACAAAAAAAAAAAAAAAACCGTAAGTTGAAATCAGGTTATTGCAACGGTGCATGTGATTTTGATATTTGCAATGTTTTACTGACAATAGTTTTGTGGAACACAACAGCGCTGCAACCTTTCCTTACATTTTGTATCGGAACATGCCACGCCTGAAAACAGAATTGTAGATCTGGCCCTACGAGCCACCACAAAACATGACCAAGTAGCATGTGCGCTGTGTACAGCAGCTTTGTTACGTAGTGCACAGTAAAGGATGAGATGGTCTGCAGGACGGTTGCACCTGTTCCTTTCTTCCCACCACAGGTTCACCATGACGGGAGGATCAGACACATCTACGAGTGCTGCAATAGGTAAAGTGAGTATGCCACAATATTATGACTGGAGAAGGATGGCTAATCTAGGTTACTAGATAACTGACGACAGCTAACTGTTAACGTAGACCAGGGCTGCCACCAAGTTCATTTCCAAAATCCTATAGTTAGCATTAAAAAAAATCCTGTAATATTTCAAACTTACCTCTACGTACTTCTCCGAAGTATTTTTAGAAGATTATTGCTGTAGAATTTTGATAGTGAAATTAATAGCTGTTATTCACGATACTTTCTACTGTTAATGTTTTTTACAGACTGAACTATTTACTAACCTGTTTCGGTAAAGTAGTAGTGAAACTTTCCACCTGTTTTCCTATTTGGAAAAATTTGTAGAACGCGTTTAGAGAAACTAAGAACATGTTCAACCGGCTACTTATTGTTGAAAAATTAATATATCTGCATAAGTTTATTTATGGTCTTGAATGGGACGTAGTTTGCTCGTATCATGGCGCCGCATGTACAATGTAAATACCCGTATTTATTAACATAATCGCCGCATCTTTTTACTAAAATTTTTGGCACAAAATTTGGGGTGCAGCCATTATGAGAGGTTTTTAAAATTTTTCTTTATTATTATTTTGGCATAAAATAAAACATAAATTTCCCTATATTTGCTTGTATAAAGCACGACCTTTTCTGCTAAAATAAAGGAAAAGATTTGTAGGTTTAAAATAAACATGAAAAAGATTTAGGAATCTCGTTAATCCATTCATATGCTTCGCTAATTACTGTGTCAATCGTTGATATACACAGATTTTGGAAATATCCGTGAATATCTAACATTATCCGTCTGTCCGTTTTAACCTTTAAATATCCGTTAAAACGGATAAAATCTATTAGACTGTTCCTGTACAGGTGGTTCACGGAACTGATCACTTCTGAAATGAAGCATTACAACATTTCTGCCCGTAACTGCATACAATTAAACATTAACAATGATCACCTCACTGCTTGTATCGCTGGTGGTGAGCTACCAAAAAATAACTCCACACATTTTCTAATTTAAGTGAAATAAAACCTGCCAATAAAATGTAACCTCACCTGGTTAGCTCATGTAGAGTATAATCTCACCTTGAGTCTCGACCCAGAAAACCTAGCTAGATCTTGATGGTTACTTTTTATAAGTGTATTGTTAAGAGAATGTCAACAATTTACGAAATGAAATCTGACTGGATAACAAACCAAACCACACGACTCTACTGTGTCAGTTGTAGCAAGGACATCTTGTAATAGTTTTGGCTGTGTATATGGCTTTAGTTATATCAAATGCAGAAATGCAGCTAGTCAGGTGACAACATGATGAAAATGT
>PNEQ01014228.1:0-20226 GCA_003012365.1 Medauroidea extradentata
CACCAATAATAAGCGTCTAAATCGAAGCGATGTACGGACGGCATCTGTGCACGGTTCTGCACAGACCCATTCCTCTCCTTTACCCGTTCCCTGATACAGTTGGTTTGAGTTAGTTTAAAATGCCAGACAATGCTACGCACTTAATTTGTGGACAGCTTTCGTATGGTTAGGGAGCTACAAAATAATAATAATAATTCGCAGCGGGGAACTTGGTGCGCCTCCGACGCAGTAAGTACTGGCGTATGTGCAAAAGCTCGCTTCAGACCACAACTATAATTTCAGGCAGCCGGTGCAGCAATACGTGGTGCCTGCAGAAGAAGAGGGTGGCTGCGCCTGTCGACCGCCTCGTCCGGCTAACAGCTAGAGAATAAAGGAGGAGTGGTAAACTGAGCTTCCACCAGGCTCCCCTCCCTTCCTGCTGTGCGCTGACTGACACATCCCTTCCTCCAATACCGGCCTCCTCACTCTCAAGCTGGTCCCGCCCCTCTGCTTGGCATTTACTACCGCTCCCCCCCAAAATCCAGTTCAGGGTCCTCTGCATAAAACCCTTAAGTCCTCGCCTGGTGCATTGACAGTGTTACAACGCTTCACGCGTATTATTTTTTACGTGAAACGTCTTAAGTTATTCCGGTTACGTTTATCTACGAAACAAACACACACTTGGAAGTATGCTTAAGGTCATGATCTTAAATTTATTTCAAACAATTACAAATAACTCAAATATTTTGTAGCCAAATGCTTTGAAAAAAATTTTCAGTTATACGATACACAATTTTGGTAGAGCGTTTTTTTTAATAGTGTATCGTTTCTTAGCAAACTTCATTTCGGCTTATTTTGCCAACAAATATGTGATATTTCACGGGTATAAATCTAAAAATCCGGTTGGTGTATTGCAGTAGAAAAATCCAGAAACAAACGATGATATATAATGATTAAAAACCGTAAGAATGAATTTTTGGTATACGTGTTAGTTTTCGTAAAAAAAATCGAAATCACTGCAAAAAAAAAAGAGCGGGGCTTTAAAATATTTTTAAAAACTCAGAATACTTGTTAGAAACGTGTTTTTTGGGCCTTTCAAAATTGATAAAATGGGTTTTTTAGACTGCTGTAACTCCGAAAATACCACTTGAATTCGTAAAGTGCAAAACGAGGTGCATGCATTGGCATTTAGTTCATGTTATCCAAGAATAATATTGTAGGATCACCGACTGAAGTCTCATAAGAAAACGACTACAACTGAAACCTTGCACGCCAGTTTAGCGCGCTGTGAATAGAGGCGATATGCATCCCGTCAAGCGTGGGACACTGGCTCTTATCGCCCCGCTGTTTCTAAGCGCCAAACGCGGACGTTTTAAACCGGCATGCACTCCTACTGATTGTACACAATTGCAAGTATTTACGAAAGTGAACTGTTCCGCAGCGAGCTGGATGAAGCTAGTTGTTCGCAATACCGATCTCCTACTTATCAGATGCGTTAAGTGTAAGACTACACGAGGTAATTAAGTGAAGTGCTGAGTCGTAAAACAGAAGATTCTAAGAGGCGAAGGAAGTTAGCGGCGTTGCGTCTGTTCACGAGTGTTTATTGCCGTTGCCAGTTTAACGACTCCTCAAGGAGTGCAAGCGGGATGACTGTGTTGTTTGAATCTCTTCGTAGAATGTAAAGAGCGATACTAATCGTGGGCATCATGCCAGAAGGACGTACCAACCACATGTTGCATATAGCTTATGCGCCCTTCTGGCATGACGCCCTCGTGATGATGTCTTCCCATATTGTAAGGCTGTTCAGCATCTTTGTTCTTAATGTTGTTCCAAAAATAACATTAACCTCTGAAGACAGTTTGTACGTTTTGCACAACGAGACGTAAAATCATAATTTTACCGTTTTTTTTGCAGCTACAACTGACTTATTGATGTAACATATATCGTAAAAATGTCATTAAGATACTTAACATGATGTCTAACGTTATGAGTGAAAATTATTATGTAATTGTTAAAATTAAGTTATGAAAACTGCAAAACCTTTTGCTTTCACAAATTTGTACTGTAAAAACGTTTACAGGACTAATATGAACAACTTCGCTAAGTAAACCCAACATGCAACGCTTCTTTTTTTAATGTGAATTGTCTACAGTTCAATTGAATTTATTTTTACTATGGATAAATTCTAAAAACAGGGTAAATAAAGAAAAAAAAAATATGTTTTAAATTTTAAGAATTTACTTAGAAGACGTAATGCTTGCTAGCTAAACAGCGTACATGAATATGTTTCTTTTAAGACGTTATTTTGTAAATTGCGTGTAGAATTTTATTAAGCCAGGTAGGTTAAAAATTTGTAAGGTAAAATGAACAACGCGGCGCCTACCTGCGCTTTAGAGGCCCAGAAACAACGGAGCTATAAGGGCGCATCAAATGCCGCGTCGCCAAAACTATCCAAGCACTGAACTACCGTATAAAGGCCATTCAACACAACGATCAAATATTTACGGATTCAGTTCATTGAATTGCACGACGATTCAAGAAATTTTATTCGATAAACATTGAAGGTACCACTTGAACAGTTATCACACAATTTATATACACACGATACACAAAATAAATATTGTAGCTATTTTATAATTGTCTACTAACCCTGGACGACACAAAAAATACTTGGGTTAGCCAATACAACATTTCTTATTATTTTTGTATATATTGTTTTAAAAAATTATGCTCTTAGTTGTTTTTAATATTGTACATTTCGCATACAGAATGCAATAAATATGTTACTTTAATTAATAGCGTTAGCAAAACCACTTTTCTATTCTTAAATATTCTGATTGAAGTTAATTTCAAACATGTTCAAAACGAAAATATTTGACGAAATGCATGACATTCAATAAATTGAAAGACAAAATGGCCGCGGTTATGACGTCAGCATGGCGTCACATGATATTCAAGAAACTGAATTTTATAAATTTGAAAGAAATTTGAAGCGAAATTTTATGGCGTGAAAGGGTCTTTTAAGATTCCCACTGTTCCATTTTCAGTGTGGGATTGTAAGAAAATTAAGAGTTTACTATAATATTATTGGTCGGAAGTTTGTAGCAAAGTCCAGTGAATGGTTCCGAGTTTTGTATACATTCAATTAATAAATGTTGAAGTACGGTAGTCTGAAAAGGTCGTTATTAGATATGTCGGAGAGCTTCCGAACAAGGGTTTTAATGAACTAATGAGTGTGATGTCTTAATAACCACGTTCCGTCGTTGTCAGAGGTGTGTTTTCTTTTCGTTCATTGGTGCAATGGGAACATGTGGAATAGTTTTGTAAAGAAAAGTGTTCCCCTGCACATTAAAAAGAAGCTGAATGAAGCGCGTGGTAGGCGGAGCCCACAAGGGCGTTCACGTGGCAAATATGCAGATTTTCATATTTGCAAGACATAACGTTCGTTTTACAGACGTTACTTGTAACTATATTTCGCACTTGTGAAACTTTTTTTTGGTATCATAGACTTCCCATAGCGGCATGTCAAAGTCAAAATTTTCAAGTTACGGGAACATGCCAATAACAAAAACCAGCCATCTTATTCTATAGACATAATTTACACTGAAGTTACATATTTAAAACCACACAGCGAAGCCCCTTTGAATTAAAAAAAAGTGGTCATAAATAAAGAAAGTTATCGTTATTTTTAGAATTTTTTTTGAAGCTTCAAATAAATTGCATTGTGGTAATTTTAAATATTTTAGCACATGGCCCATGCTGTCTAATTTCAATGTAAATTATTTCATTCGTGTAAGTCAGTTGGGCTTTGTTATCAGCATGTAGCCTGTAGTATTAATTGATAAGGGAAGTATTGAGTAAAGTCACCTGGGTCGACGAGTTGGTACCGAAGTGGCCGGGAGCAGACCCGGTGAGTCTGTAAGGGGTGTGGGTAGTGCTCCCGACTCAAACCAAGAGGAGACAGCAGGGAGTCTCAGCCGGGGAACAGTAATGTATGTATGATCTTCAGATGGGTGGCCTCAAGCTCTCATAGTAGCACCTCTTACCCCTTTGGTAGTTGTCCCGAGGTGTAGTTTAGCGTTCTGTCAAGGGGCTGGACAGTTCCAACTAACTGTTAGCTTGAGGACAATGTGGTGGTCGGACGTATCCTGACTTCCCGCCTGATGGGAAACCGAAGAGAGTATGTCTCACGATAAGTCCGCTGCGTGAAAATATAAACCCCTCGAAAGAGGAATTTTGTGTGTGTGTTAAGTAAGAGCAATATGAAAAAAACCTTTTTAAGCAATGTTGAGGGGTTTTGAAAGATTATATACAATAGGCGAGACTTATTTCAATACATATAAAAAATAGTTTGAAAAGTGTTTTCTTTTATATACCGTATAAATGTAAGTTGTTAAGCTGTTTCGCGTTGAACAGAACACGCGCGATAGGCTACACCACCGGTGAATGGCACAATCTGCAATTATTAGCAGTTTGTTGGGGAAAATATTGCGGAACTATTTCGCATGATACCACTGCACAAATGTTCGGAAAGTAAATACACTTCAGATAATGGTTACCAGGTGACTGACATAAGAAGTACGTATCCTCCTTTTACACAATTTTTTCCCCCGGATTTTTCTTGGCGCACAAAAGAGTCCGGTTATTACAGGAGAAACATTTCATTTAATATTTACAGTCCGCGCGCCAGCTCTGAGCCCCTGGCGTGTATGCATTTTTCTTCGTAAACTTGATGTACGCTACAGTTACACAGTATCAAACACGTGCAGACTTTTAGGTCAGCGTTCAACATCGAAGTCTTTAGCGCTGGTGAAGGATGGCATGAGGTGAGCATGGAGCAGCGCTGGAATGAGTGAGCGGGGGAAACGGGAGAGGTAGCAAATAAAGTCCCAACAAATGATTATTGACAATGCCAGCCCGCATGTTGACACTGTAGCGCACTTGGTTGACCATAGGATGTGTGTTGTAGGGATTGTGGTGCGCCCAGATATGGCTGTTCCTCTCGCTACAGTACTCAGTTTAACCATTCAATGCTGCTATTAGCAGTGCTCAGGAAGCCGTTGTGTTGCCTATCTCTGCGGGGTTACACTGCGCCTTCGTATTTTGATTCGCACATTCTCTAAAACGGTTTCTTGGGGAGAATTAACACAAAATTGACTTTCCCTTTAATTTTGCGCGATAAGTAATGATATGCATGCAATATTTTATTACCTCTTAGTATTTAAAAGTTACCTACACAAATGTGTTGAGTAACCCCTACGTAAGCAGTAAACGGGAACGTTGCATCAACTACTTTTTACAAAGATTTATTTTGCTTCGATTCTTAGAGCTCTATGCCAATTTTGTTGGCTCCATCTCTTATACTATGTACAGTTTTTCAAGAAGTGTATTTCAAAATTGTATTTTCAACGTCGTGTAGTTCTCTTTATATTCCCCACATAATAGTGTTAGTCATCGTAACCCCACATTATTTTACATAAACAATCCCGTCCCGGAGTTTGGCACATAAATTCTAGTCCACGCTGTAGAAGTTAGAACATACATAAACAAATAAGTGTATAGTTTTAAAAATAAGCATCCGTAATCCCAAGAATATAGTTAATTCATCTGACGGCTTAGTACGAATTGTTTTCTTTTTTGTTACATACTAGCTATAGGAATGTAGTAATGAACGTTGTTCGAATTGAAGTCATATGAAACGTAGTGTAAGTTATTTAATACACGTTGCCACTTAAAAATAATGTAAGTAGTTTAAGGTTTGTTTCGCGACCGCAGCGAACGCAAACCGTTAAAAAAATCGAGGAGCAAGAACGCCGTTACTTATTAAGAACATTAAATCCTGTGCCATGTACTTGTGCTGACCTTTATAGTAGTCTAACATGCTTTCATAATTGCACCAGAGGCACGCGGTGCCAATGTTCCCTGGCGGCCAGCCATCAAAGTGCTAACCATGTTCGAAGCTTCTTCACCTCAGTGATCACATGACCACCGGAGTATTAACACGCTGTACAGGTTGATGATGTAGAGCCTGTTTTCAGTCAGCGCCGCGGCGGTAACTGTTTTCATATCTCTTATGTGTGTCATGTAACTAAACGAAACACTTCTATAAGAAAATTATTTCTATTATATTAAAATTCTTCCTTATAATTTTATGTGAATTTTAGGTTAATGAATTTTAAATAATGCAATTCACGTAGTCCATTGTGATAGACAACTTTTAACAATGAAATTAACTGGGAGAGGAATCGACCACGGCCATTATAAATGTGCCATCCTAACATTACTGGAACGATTTCGGGAAACAGTGTAAAACAGAGATCAAGATGGCCGGAGCCAGGAATCGAACCCGGGTCCTCCCTAACACGAGTTCAACGTGTAACCGTTGCGCCATCTTGCTCGAGAGGCGGGGCCATCGGTTGTAAACTGGCTTCTGATTGGCCCAAATCGACCCGGAGCTTGAGGGTTAAGTGACAGGGGTTTTTGGCGCTATTCGGGAGAGAAGCGAGCCAGGGTAACGGTTTGAAGGCAGACATCGGCGAGCTGCGGTGACGGGAGGGCGTCAGGCATCGAAGTTAGGCGTCGAGACGCCTTAAGAGTAAGGCAATCGTCGGCAAGCCACGAAAGACGACGCACCGGGTGCGGCCGCCGGGCGTCGAACTGGGCGTCAGGACGCCGAACCGGAGATAGACAACGTCGAGCCGCGAGTTGAGATTTAGATTTCGTCGAGCCGCGGAGTATTGAGGGCCGAGGCGCCATCATCATCGTTGTTGTTTTGGGTGTCGGGACGCCATTTAGATATCGCCAAGTCAGAAAGTACGTCGGGTCGAGGCACCTATGATTGGTAATTGTAGAGACATTGTAAGACGAGGCAGTTGATATTCAAGTAGTCGTCAGGGTCTTCGTGCACGCGACTGTTATCATTAAGAGCCGTACCGACAATTTTGCAATAGTAACTGTCCTCCGCGAGAGGACAGCAACGACATGCTACCCGGGAAAAAAGACTTGCAAACTTTTCATTACAGTATCATAGTGTCCAGAACTTTTACCCATCAATGAACAGTCGACCAAGCATCCACAGAATTATAAATAAGTTAAAAGAAATTAAAGCAGCGTCCGTCGTAAATATTTTGTGTTCAAAAAAATCACAAAACTACAGGTGAAAGAGTTGCAAATTTTATAGTTTTTTGAAACACTTAAGTTGTTCAATGTGAGTTATTTCCTAATATTCGGTTACGTAGCCAAAGGCGTGTTATATCACTGTAAACTATTCCGTGTCAGTAAGTCAACTGGTTTTCACTACTTGCATAGCAACGTGCCAAGCAAATTTTGACTTTAATGTACTTTGATGAGAAAACTATGCGAGCTACAATTGTTCCGTAAGTGGAAACTGTAACTTACTCAAAGTATCGTCTACAAAAAAAGAAGACAATTTCATAAAAGTATGACATTTTGATATTGAACGCACGTTATCGCAGTTAAAGTTGTGTACTAATGAAAACAAAGAAAACTAGAATGAAAAACAAATTCTGCAGTTCATTAAAAAGAGCTAACGTTACTCTGAACATTGTGGAAGGTTTTATTTTTGTGGCTTGCATCTTCGTGTCAGTTGATCAGCGGTGCACATGTATATAGATGCCGTGCCAAGTTTGATGACGTCGGATAATCTTGCCAGGAAATGTTCCCGCTTCTACTGAATATTGACACTGATACGTTGGGACACTGAAAACCACGAGAATATTTAAAGCCAGCGTAGTCTCCAATACACCGTTACACATTTATCCTATTACTGGACGACGCGATTTGTGAATCATGTGAACAGTTTTGCGATGAATCACACAGGTTCTCTGTTAAGAGGGATTGAGCGCCAAAACAGTGAATTTTCACAATTTTTTATTTAACTTTTTCCCTTCGCTTATAATCTAAAATCAAGGCTCGACAATCCGTAGATTACACATTTGTACACCTTACTTTATTACATAGTCACAGACCTTTTTATATTTGGAGCATTGGTGGCAGATAGGAACAATGTCTCTTTTTTCCTATCTGCCGTCACTGCTCCTAAAATAAAACAGTCTGAGACTATTTGGTTATGTAATAATTTGTACAAAAGTGTAATTTCCGGATTGTCGAACCTTGATTTTCGGTAATAAGCGAGAGGAAAACGTTATGTCGAAAATTGTGAATATTCACTGCTTTGGCGATCCACCCCCCTTAAAGCTGCACAGTTCTAACTGGACCTGTTGAAGAAAGAAACAGTGCTTCAAGTCAACTATAGCTAATGCAGATACAAAACCTTCAGTGTTATTCACAGCGCATCGAAGCCTAGCAAACAATCAACTTATCTCGCGGTTTTCCAGTGTCTCTATTTGTAGGATCATGACACGAAGTCGACTACGAAGCTCAACCATTAAATACTTTCAGTCATAATGGATAATTAGAATGAAATGAGAGACAGACTTTTAAGTTACTTATAATTTTAAAGACAATTCTCTAAAGTTATAAAACAAATGAAACGTGAAGTAAGGATTCGGAGAATGGCGAGGGCTAAGCATTTCTGTGACAAGTAAATATGTCACAAAAAACTAATTGCAAAGTGCCTCTAAATGTCAGTTGCCCACCTTACATTACACGTGATAGGAAGTAACACGCAGTATGGCAGTAAGAGGAAATTAACCAGGCAGGTTTTTTTTTTTTACAAACTGTTCAGCGAACCGTGCAAAATCGTTAGGAGCATGGCTTCAATAGTTGCTTGGATCTGCTTTATCTTCTTTCGAACCAAAATGGAGTTATCCAGAAGGGAACCAATCAACAGTCCACTGGAGCCAAGATATATGAATAAAAATGTTTTTATTGTGTATCAAAGAAACTCTGTACCAAAAAAACTATTTCTAGTCACTTCTCTCTCTTCAGATATCCGATGACAGGTCAGTAAAGGATAGTTTGGATCTTCTTTTATTACGCGGTACTATATTCTACAAATAAATAACTTATTATGCTGATTGGAACGGAAAAGTAAACAACGTACACGTTTATAAATTTCACGAAATATTGTGTTTCGTACAAACAGTGCTGTTTCTACAGGACCGTATTTTTTTTTTTAAATAAAGGTAAATTTAACGGTTCATAAAACAATGAAAACTGCTTTCCAGTGAGCCCAAATAAATAAATATCGTATGGAGAGGGTACCCAAGGACACAGTATCGTGCCCCTGGTACAGATTTGTGACTGGACGCACGTAGGCACCAGCATATCCTGATACACGACATGAAATGAAGCCCTACAATGGAGAGGTGACGGACTGAGAAAGGCGGGGAAAACGGGAGATCCCCGAGAAAACCCGCCGGCCAACGGCAATGTCCGCCACATTTCCCGCATTCGAAAAATCCGGGCTGAACCCGCCAGGGATCGAACCCGAATCGCCTTCGTGGAATCTGACCACTCGGACACCGCGGACTCTTCCAGTGTGCGTAAGTTCATGGCAATCTTCCGTCCTTATTACGCAGTCTGGTATCTGAAATGGTTGCAGGTGGTGGAAACTTCTGAAATAAGTGGATAATTCTGGGCACAGATCTTCACATAACGCAGCCCAAATTTATTCTTCCACAATAAGCAAAACTTTCACGTTTATTTTAGATGCACTTGTATTTTATTCGGCTTGACGTAATCGAATAAATTTTCTTCTACGTGGAAGTCAGTAACAACAATGTGAGGAAAGTCGGTTTCAACCAACGAAGTAACTGTCTCTATAAGGCCATTAAAGACACTGGTCCATAGTTATGATATTTTAGTAAGTTAAATTTTTTAAATCTTGAAAGGGAACAGATATCACAAAACCGTTACACCAAAATGGTGAAAGTTTGTACTGTGTTGCCTAATTTTTTTCAAAACAAAAGTTTTTATAATTTTGACTAATTATTAATTTTGAGATAATTTAATTAAGTCCATAATTAGCCAACATTATGTAAAGTTATGTTTTGAAAATATTAGACTACATTGTACAAATAATTTGCAACATTTCTATTAATGAAGAAAACTGTGTTTTATAGAATTAGTTTTGGCAGTTAAAAAAATGGAAACTGCGTGTTTAAGTATTACAAAAATTACACACAATTTTTTTTTCAAAACTGAACTTTTCACCACTGAAGATAAATTTTACAAAGCACGAATTTAGTTAACTTCCTGTGCGCGCTTTTAAAGACAAATTTCTGGGATAAATTTACTCTAAAATAATTATGCTACCAAAATACTGATACATATATATATTTATTTATATTTATATAAACATGCTAAATATTTTTGAGGGGAATTCAGACACGAATAAAAGTAATGGAATTAACAGTCATCCTGTGCACACTAAAATCACTGATACCTGCTAGAACTGAAGACTTGGCGTGTACACTGAAACGGTATAGCTAGTTTTACTAAATGAGGATAGCAATTAAGATGATTATTGAGAACATGCAAGAGGCTTAATAGTACTCGCGGGACGTGTAATTTGCTCCAACTATCTCATCTGCAGCCCGAGGGGCTCTGTCACGCAAACCACTTCAGTACGAATTTAGCAGCTGATTGTTACCAATGACTACAAATGAGTGGCAGTTTTGCTAATGTCCTGATAAGGGTTTCTGTGACTTTAAGTGGTGCCTGGAGTGGATCACTGGCAGCTCACCACGGTGCTGGAGGAGGAAGACAGGTTGCCTGGAGGCCAGGACTCGTCGAGTGGTGACATGACACCCGAGACATTCAGCTTCGTCCTCAGGATGCTGTGGTGTGTAGGTCTGTGGCCGTACCCAACCAGCGGCTTGGCGTACACATGCTGGAGTGTGGTGTGTGTGCTCACTACGCTGGTCATGTTCGCGCTCAACGTGATCAAACTACGGCTCTCAACAGGTGGTGACCTGCACTCCTTCACAGAGTCCCTGCTACTGGTGATGAGCCAGGCTAACATCTCGTTCAAGGCCTTCCACCTGATGTTCGCTCGGACCAAGATCAGGGACCTTCTGGAGCGAGCTACCTCAGAACTATCTCCGGACTGCAGCCAGTACTGCGGGACTATCATGTCTCGTACTCACCGCCGCATCAGGACTCTTGGCTTCACATTCCTCAGCTCAGCCTTATTGACGTCCGTTATCTGGATGACCTCACCCGTCGTCATTAAATTATTCGATCCGACCTCACCTTGGTCGCTGCCCATCGCGAGTTGGGCCCCTGACGACATACACACGTCTTCGGCCGTGTACTGGTCGATGTACGCCTTCCAGATATTCTTCTGCTGGCTGGCCAACTTCTGGTATTCTTGCTTGACACTCATATACATCTTCTTGGTCATTGCCGCCTGCACTAGGTTTGAAATGGTTTCGGCGCTGTTGCAGTTGTCTGGAGAAACCTCTCAGGATTTGTCTAAGATGGAAAGAAAATTCAGCTTTCCGAATAGGCCATCTATAAAGGAGAATTATGATGAAGATTACAAGAAGCTACTCCTTGGAAACAATGAGTGGAATGTGGTATCAGAACAATTCATCACTCAAGAATATATTAAAGCAGAAACTCGTAACATGGTGGAAGCTAATATATGCAAGATTTGGATTGACTACGTCCACTTCCATGAAAAAACATTTCAGTAAGTACACTTCAATGTGTAATGAAACGTTAATTTACGTACAAGCCACTCAACTGGCTATTAGTACTTTGTTAATATTGTTTTCTCCATGTACTTGTGGGCAGTGTGGTTTGAAGTTCAACCCTTGTTTCTGTCATTCTGCCCTTAAGTTTATATCGCTGTCACATGAATTTTGCTACTACAAAAGAAATAGCTAACGCACGGAGCATTCGGAAACAATATTGTACGTAACTATGCACATAGAAGTGAAGTTTTCTCGACAGCTTCTTTTTCTATGTAAGCATGTTCTATAGCGGAAAACGTTCTTATCCCTTGGCCTCCGCCATAGAATCTGTTGTATAAACCTCGGAAAGAACAACTCAACATTCTATGGATACATTGAAAAGTTAGGAAACTGTACCACACACAATTTATTTGCTCGTTAGTTAATGTTTATGTAGTTACGTGTATGCATAAAATTCTTATCAGTATTTGAAAGGAATGTTTTGTCCGCAGGTACACGAAAGAGTTGAAGAGCGTATTCAGCCTTGTTGTCCTGGCCGAAGTCGTCATGTGTCTTGGAATTATATGTCAGACTGGTTTCCTCTCCGTTGTGGTAAGCTACTATACGTGCAGAGCTTCGGTCGTAACCAGGGGGCAGATTAAATATCGCTTTTTATAAGTGAGTGAGAGAGTTTGGTCAGCGCTTAACATCGAGGTCTTTAGCGCTGGTGAGGGCTAATACGAGGGGACTATGGAGAAGTGCCGGAATGAAAGGGCGAGGGAAACGGGAGATCACCGAGAAAAAACCCGCCGACCAACGGCATCATCCGGCACGATTCCCACACGCGAAAATCCGGGGAATGACTCCGCAGGGATTCGAACCCGGATCGCCTTGGTGGAATGCGAGATGTCTGACCCCCCCCCCCCCAATGCTTTTTATTAGCGCAACGCAAAATTTGCGCCTGCGTTGCGTCTGATTGCGCTCGAATGGAATTATTTACGCTCACACATGAAACAGAAGACCATTTAACTTGTTCTGCACTGGCGCTGCGTAGGAGCAAATAGCAGGTGGTGCTATTTAATCGGGGTCCGGATAATTCGAAAACTACTCATCGTACATGAGTTACGTCTGCTTAGGAGCAGTGCACGTGTGTGTGTATCCATTTCAGGTTCCCACTACTGATTTAAGGAAATTTTCTAGTGGCCAAAAATGGCAAAAATTGGAGATTTTGCGGTGTTGTTTAGGAATGTAAATATTGGCGTAAAATATTTTTGCAGGCATAGCCGTGTACAATACACCTTTATCTCAAATAAACCGTCATTAGGTGATAAGGTCAACACTGACTGTCTCACAGGGGATAGTTGTCTATGAGAAGAATGCTCGCCATTTAGTGACTTGCGCCTAGAGGCTAGTGTAAGGCATGATGTGTGTGCTGCCTCGTCCTTATCGCGTCTGTACTTACAGGCCTCGAACGAGCAAAACAAACTCACCCAGGCGGCCACATTAAGGCTGTTCTCGAGGCAAACATTCATAAGTTCTGCCATAAGCCTTCTCGTTCGCTGTTGTCTCATTAGACTATATCTCATTTCAGAATCGGACGTTGTCAACGTAAATTTATATTAAATTGTTAATTTATATTAAAAACAAGTTGTTTCTTTTTTTTAATCTTCGCGTCGGAGAAACCTCGACTTTCGAAGCAGGGACGTAAGTTACTCACAATTTAATCTTAACTCAACCTCGTGCCACCACGTGATCGCCCCGCATCTGCCCTCATCGGGCTCCGAAGAAGAAGCAATTTCCCACCCCCCCCAAAAAAAAAACTATGCGTGTTCGCTGGTCACTAGCTCTTTTTTTCGCACAAGTCACGCCCCCGTGTTTCGCCTTTCCGGCTTCCGACTGCATCATCATTTATTTCTACTCCATTTTAATTTACTTTATGTAACATAATTATTTATAACATATGGTTACCGTGAAGTGGGTATACTTTGCACCAGCTTAGGTAACTTTGAACCACTAAAAATATTTGTTTCTAGTCGTTTGGTGAAATAAAGATACATCACGACTGGGTATTTAAAACATTATATTTATAATATCATCGAATACAATCAATTGACATTCAACTATCAGCATAGAAAATATGTTTTTTGTTGGTGCAAAGTTACACATGCTGGTGTAAAGTGTACCCAGTTTACGGTACCATTTGCTTTTCACCAAATTGGAATTTTAACCTTTTACATTACTTAATAATTTAAGCTTTTACTTGATAATTTAACCTTTTACATTACTCAATAATCATTTCACGTTGTGTGGCTGGCTCGATCCATGATTGGCCATTTTCCCCCTTGGTGTGGCCCTGCTTGCGTTGTGTCTGTAAGGGAAAGAGGGTGGGTTTGTGCTGCGAGTCACTTACGCCATGTGGGATCCGGGGCTTGCCTCCTCACACAAGACAATAAGCTGTTCTCTGCCATTTTTCTCAGTCCACAGAGTCAGTCCTGTCACTCCCGCCCCTCCTTTGTCACGTAGCTGATAGATGGTTCTCGAGAACACTTTCTTGGTCGAGAAACAGTTTATATTTGCACGACACAGTGTTCTTTTCGCAGACGTTATTTAATGCTGCATTTTTCAGTTGCAAAAGTTTTTTTTAGCTGTCATAACTTTCCCATTGCGACATGTCAAAGTCAGAATTTTCAAGTCACAGGAACATGTGAATAATAAATACCAAGAGACTTACTCAAATGAAATAATTTGCACCTCATATTATATACTATGGGCCATACGCTTAAATATTTCAAAGCACAAAACTAAGTGCATTTGCCTTTTTAAAAAAATTACCATTATTGAGGCCAATTTTACTATTTTCACATATAGGTTGTTTTTTAATACAAAGGAATATTGCAGGATGTTTTTAAATCTGTGAGCGTATGACCCATAAAATTTTCTTTCAGTGTAAATTATTTCATTCCAGTAAGTCAGCTGGTTCTTGTTATTGCTGTGAAACCCCTACTTAGCAAAGCTTGACTTTTGTCATGTCGCTATGTGAAGACTATAAGAAATCTTTAACAAATGTTTTTCACTATTAACTTTACGATAGCTTTAAGTACATTGCTTCTTTTGGAGTCGTACGCAATTGAGTCGGAAACGCTAAACTTGACTTTTTTGATAAACTTAATACTGGTACCTAAAGTCAAAGTCAAGATGGCAATTCGCAGAAAACCAACAGTTGTGTATATTTGCGAGTACTGTTTTATTTTGCAGTATTGCGTTTTCGTGAAAAATACAACAGACGTGTCTTCAATTTAATCGGATAACCTTGTATTAGAATTATTGAAATATTCTTTAGTTAACTCTAGGTTTCTTCAATAGATTGTGTTGCTGATTTTATGAACATGCTTTTAAAATATGGTAAATAGATTATTCATTTGGGCTTGTTTCATAAATATTTACGAGATGGACATTTATGGCAAATATATAATAATTAGAAACAAAATATTTCCGTTTTTTTTTTTTTTTTTTTTTTTACATATTCCCGGTTGTTATTGAACTTTTGCTATCTTAACATTACGTTTGTACAGCGTATTGACGAAATTCTTAAAGTAACTGAAAGTTAAAGTCAAATGCAAAAGTAAATTCTATAGTGGAAACTCCTAGAAAAAAAGTTTCAATATTTACCTGATTCTTCCGAATTATTTCGGCTGTAAATGCAGCCAGGCAAACTCTTTGAACATTTAAATTTTCAAATTATTCAACTTTAAAAATGCCACATTTTCAAACGCCGTAAACATTGAAAACTCGATCTTATTGGTTAACACATTTATGACGTAGCTGCACTTGTCTAGGTTGGCTACCGCCCGCCAAGCATTATTGTGCGTATTGGAATATTTCAACGATTTTAAAAATCTGATAAAATTGAGCAAAGTCGGTTACGTATAAGCTATCTAGGGAAATCCGCCCGTTGTTAAAGCATACATGGTTGTAGATTTGTTAGTTAACAACTAAGATTTCAATGGTGTTGATTATAAAGGAATGAAGACATCACTGTATCAGCTCCCACACATTGCGACGATTTAGTTATAGGTTGGAGTTTATGTCAATTTAATTTAAATTCCAGAGTGAAAACAACTTACCACAAATTCATTTTAATGTTTCAGATCCGTCATAGAATCATAACTTTAGTTTTGAAAAGACAGCCGAATGAAGTTCGCATGCGTACAAAAAGTGGACCTATCGAGCTAATAGTTGGGATGCGTTTAACCAAACCTGACACAGATCGGTGATCGAACGTCCTGGGTTGCTCGAGTCGCGAAACTAATATAGCAGATAAGTTTTTTATAACAAGTAATTTATCTCTCTCAATATTTTTTACGTTTCTCGTGAATGGCACTGAGAGCTGAGCTACCCTCTCTGGGCGAGTTTCGTAAGACACTGCCCAATCCTCAAATTATCGGCTAATCACGGGTGCCTTGAACTCGCCTGTTGGCCAATGAGGTTGCCGCAGCCAGTGGAACAGCCAAAAAACGTTACAGCTGCAGAGATTTCATTGCAAACTGCAAGCTATTGACTGCAACTTTGAACTTAAATGAACTTATTTATTTTATGTTAACTATGTGATATTGTACACAAATACATCATTACATTCATAAATCGTATTTTTGTCGTTAATACCAGACTATCAGGTTTCTTCTTGTAACATAACCCATGCAGCTCGCGTTGATTTGTCAGACGGCGCTATAGCTAAGAATTTATTTGGAGTAAATTTTATTTTATTGCTGGGAAAAGGAAAAGTTATATCTAATTTCATACTCTTCGGAGTTCCAGCCATATTCGTTTTCACCGCATAACTACTTTATTAAACACAATTGTGCGACCTGAACGTATGTTGCTGTAGTTTGTTACAACCAATAAAATATACAGTATCATGACGTCACACGGATATCTACATGGCGGTTCACATTTTCACAGCGCAAAAAAGACAGCGCTTCGTTTATTTATGTTTTTCTCGAGTTATATAGACGCAGTGAAAGAAAATATGGTATCATTGAGCATTAAATTAAACATATTTCTAAATAAAACTATGATCGAAAAATAGGAATTTTCCTTATTGTGTGCATCTCTTTACCCTTAACCTAATATGCTGTTAAGACATGCTGGTTGCAAATGAGTAATATGACGTAGTTTGAGGTTTTAATTTTAATATAATTTAATAAAAAAAAGTATTATGAATCATAAATATTTAGTTAGTACTTTCTTGATGGCTACAGCTCTGATGTTACATTGTTTATTGTGTATGGCGAGGTAGGAAGTCAAAGTCAAGAGACTGAGTCCGTTCGTTACTGCACGACAGGACAACATCCAACCAAAACTGCAGAATACTCCAAGAAGAGGCTGGGAGGACTATCTCCACATGAGAAGAGCTTTCTCTCACTGATCTTACAGCAGCGTGTGTTATATGAGGGGGTGGGGGGAGAAGGGCGGAAAGCTAAATAACTGTTCCGGGAACATAGTTTATATTCAAGGAACGTAAATAAACTATTATTCGTAAATGCCACTTTTTACTTTCGTCGTGTCGTATGTCATTAGAAAATAAGTAATAAAAATGGCTAAAAATTGCTTTCTTATGGCTTCGGTGCTCAGTTTCCTGAAGGCAAAGGAGAAAAATACATCCTGGCGTCTGTAGTTAAAACTTTTGGCTTTTGACACGTGCAATAATAACATACTGTCACAGATATAGTTTCCTTGCTATTGGACTACAATGACCGCGATTGGCCGCGGGATGTAAGGCCGACTCTTATTAGTTCACCACTTGACCTCCTCGCCTATATGCGCACGACGTCTGTCTTTTATTTGAGAACTTCTCGTAAGGTGGCGGTTCATAGAAAATTTTGATTGTATTACATATTTTCATATTTGCACGAGATATGGCTTGTTTTCTAGTCATGTACTGTTATAGTTATTTACTGAAATTAAAATTTTTTTAGCTCTTATGGGTTTTGTATATTGGCATGTCAAAATTCAAATTTGCATAGAACGGGTTTACGGTAGGAAGGAAAACCAACCGTTCTAACGTATCTCGCATAAATAAAGTATTGTTAAAACAGTTAAACTTTTGGGTGAACAGCCCCCTTAACGTCCAGGTCTTTAGGGCAGGTGAGGGGTTACTTGAGGTATGGAGCTGCGTCGGAATAAAGAGGTGACGGGAACGGGATATGCATGAGAAAACATGCCAACCAATGAGTCGTGTGACAAGACTGCGAAAATTCGTGTCGTCCCTGCCGGGAAGACAACTGAAATGAAAATCTGCTTACTACGTAGTTTAAAATATGTATACTAGCTTATTAGGAACTCTATATTAGTGGTAAGTGAGGAAATAGCGATGCCGTATTCCATTACGTGTAGGGCTTTTGTAATGGAACATAAACAGCTGTGGAAAAACGGGTAAACATTAACGGCGGCAGAGGTAGGGCTTTTAGTAACTGGCGACTTCTGATTGGCTGCATTTGTAGTGAGAGGGTGATGTGGCTGCCTGAGTGGAAAAACAAACTGAACTAAATTTATATTACTGAAGTACTCTGAGAAGCACGTAATGTCGCAATACCATACCTGACTGAATATCGTTTAAGATGTATAAACACCTAGGGATTTAATATGAAAATAATGGGGGAAAAATTTACTTCGAAAAATAGTTCAATTCCTTCTAAACACGATTTTTAACGAAAAAAAATAATGACGATTTTAGGACTGTTAACCAATGTTTGTGACGTGATATTTTACTGGTTATAAGTACAGTTAAATAACACGTGAGTGGGTACCAGAAATTTTTGCGGAAAAGTTTTGTACCAAACTGTTTTAAGTATTTACGTGGATATCTACAGCTGTGTTTTATGATCAGTCTCAGCCATTTTGATTCATACCTGCAAGTTACAGATGTGTGGTATCGCAATAACAGTGTTCTGGCTGTGCAGAAATGTCAGTTGTACCAATCACACACGCCCAATAACTATGAAGCATAGCTGCTGTAAGGCGCTGCCTCATGCTGATCCCAAAATATTTTCGCGAAAATTTCCAGTCGTTACATGTTAACAGATTTGGCGGACAATTCAAAACTATGACAAAACAAAACAATTAGTTTCTGGAAAGTATATTAGAAACTGAAAGTTTTGGTTACTGTAATATAAGATGCTAACTGGCATGGAAAATTTATTCGTCCTTACAAAACATTTTTTAAATATATAAGCAGGGGCCAGTGCTCCAGTTACACTATTTGAAAGGACTCTTAGTTTTGTAATTAATTGTAATTTTTTTTACTTTATTCTTCAACTTAAAAGCTTTGTAATAAAACACACTTCCGGTGATTTCATTATTGTTAGTAAATTTTGCATTCAAACATTTTTTTATCGATATTTTGTAGCGTAGTTTAGTATAAAAAAATTTAAGTTTTATTCATGTTTGTTCGATTAGAGAAGTGTAGAATATATTTCTTATAATTTAACTTTATAGATTTACTTATTAATATATATATATTTTTTTTTTCAGAAAAAAGGAAGTATCACGGATTTCTCTAAATACGCTGTATTCCTGGGAGTAACTTTATTCGAGTTACTGATGTACTGTTGGTATGGAAACGAGATCATATACCAGGTAAAATTAATTTGTGTTCACATACTTCCTAGGTATTATTAATGCGTAATATTGTGTATTTTTAAGAGTCATAGTAGTAGTTTTGAAAATGTTAATGAACCTAAATGAAAACATTTGTGGACGAGTGCTTGCAATAAACAGTCATATCTAGGGCATCCAGGGAACTACTGCAAGTCCCGTGTTTGCTGTCGCAACGAATTGTTTTGCGTGTTTCAGGCAGAGTAGTGAAGAATCTATAAGTGCGACACTGAAGCGTGAGCCTAGAGCCGCTTCGCCCCTACGTGTCGTGTCTGACTGGCGAGTAGTTTATTCAGTAGCTCTCTTGTAAAACATGATGTTTTAGCGATGATCCATTATTTATATTTTGAAAACTCTATAGCAAAGTTAATTGTTGGGACAGAGCGAGATGTCGCAATGGTAACACGTTGAACTCACATTCGGGAGGACCCGGGTTCGATCCCCGGCTCCGGCCATCTTAATTTCGGTTTTACATGGTTTCCCGAAGTCGCTCAACGTGAATGCCAGGACGAGTTCTTTACACAGATCATGGCCGACTGCTTTTCCTACTCCCGCACATTGTAACACTGTCTCTAATGACCTCTCGGTCGACATAACCATAAGTCCATTACCTTACCTTCATTGTTGGATGTTTAACTAGTTTCGTGCATCTATGAGCACTGCATTGTTGGATGTTTAACTAGTTTCGTGAATCTATGAGCACTGCATTGTTGGATGTTTAACTAGTTTCGTGCATCTATGAGCACTGCATTGTTGGATGTTTAACTAGTTTCGTGCATCTATGAGCACTGCATTGTTGGATGTTTAACTAGTTTCGTGAATCTATGAGCACTGCGTTGTTGGATGTTTAACTAGTTTCGTGCATCTATGAGCACTGCATTGTTGGATGTTTAACTAGTTTCGTGAATCTATGAGCACTGCATTGTTGGATGTTTAACTAGTTTCGTGCATCTATGAGCACTGCATTGTTGGATGTTTAACTAGTTTCGTG
>PNEQ01014229.1:0-20225 GCA_003012365.1 Medauroidea extradentata
GTCTTTTCTGTATACGTCTGTTACCTGTTGCGTTTTGTCTCGTCTATTTGTTGTGTCTTTTTGTTATTTTTCTGTTCGTGTCTGATATTTGCTGTGTTTTTTGTTTCATCTCATCGTTGTGTCGCATGTTACTTGATTTTTTATTTTATTTGTTATTATTTTCATTTATTATCTGTTTGTTCCTTGTTTCTATTTGACCTGATTCCATTTTGGAATTTCTTGTTGTGTATGTATCTTGCTGACTAAGCATACTCTGCTTATATTATGGTTTTCGTTTATTTGTTTAGTTTTCTTTGACAGTCGTTCAATTTGCAATGGAGTACGTCCAAGAAACTGAATCCAGTCAGCTTTATAAATGACAACACAACATTACCAACAGTCACTTGTTGCAACAGTATGGTAGCAGAGACTTAAAAATATACATAATTAATTTTATTTTAGCACAAAGGTTTTCACTTTGAAATCAGACTCTATCCTTAAAATTATTATAATTTCTTAAAGGGTATATACCAGTCCCTTATATTTTATTTGGGAACTCCTTTAATAGCACCACTTTGCACCTTAAAATCCACATTTTTCCGAGAGACATAAAGTCACTGCAATGCTAGTCAAAATTATGAAAATCTTGGGGAAAATAATTACTTTTTTTTTTCTCCACATTTTAAGTTTTCGAACAGAAACATTCATGCCGGGTCTATAACGGGAAATGAGGATGATAATGTCTTTAAAATATCCTTCCAACGAGGGTATTTTTTTTTTCTGTGAAATATTGTGAAGGTACTAGTCAAATTGATGGAATGCTTGGAGAAAACAATCACTTTGTTTTCCAGTTCTCAAACAGAAACATGCATACCGTGCCCATAATGGAAATTGATAATGTCTTCGAAAGATTCTTGCAAGGGTAGTTTGGTTGCTTCTGTGAAATCTTGTTGACATACGCACTGCAGAACTGCAATGGTGTAAGCCCACAATATTCCACAATACAGTACCTTCCTCCTGAAATCTTCCAAGGTTGGGCATGTGTACCTGGCGATGCTCTATGACCCCGGAACCTCTAGCTTGCTCTATGGGAATGTTGTCACATCCCGCTCCTGATTTGTAGCAACAAGCTGAACACGGAGTATATATGCAGGGACATCCCCGCCAGGAATACATGACCGCGTGTAGCGTTGACAGAGATGTGTGTGAGAGAGAGAGGATGATATGCCATTTGATTATGGCAAGGGCAGAAGGGAAAGGGGAAACTAGTTGGTGCGGCGAATCAACCGTTGAGGATGACTCGTACACGATCTCGACACAAGAGATCGCCACTCGAATGGTTCACTTTCCCTCAGACCCTCTCGCCTCAGGCAATGTGCGCTGCCATTAGCTGATTCGTTACGAACAAATCCTCAGAGGCGCACCGTAAAATGCCGCGGGTTTTTGAAGGGAACTGTAGTAAAAGGCACAATCGAACGCCTCAAAGCTTCGCAGGTGATGTATCAGCGGAAACATTATGTCGACACTAGCGTACGTATAGTATAACCCGTGACCCTTACATGCGTAACACTACGTTGTAATGTTGTGGCATTTAATTATACTATTATTTCATATAAGTTTGGATAATCTGACAGCAACTTATGGGCAATAATTTTTAATATTTTGTGATTTGTGGCCCAATGCAAAACATTTTTAGCTCTGAAATGAACTTGAAATGGCCATTTCAGTATTTGTACTGCAAAGTTTGTCTTGTGTTGCGTCACAAAACACGAAATATTACAATTTATTGTCCATACGTTGCTGTCAAATTTATCCAAACTTACATGAAATAGGGTATATTATCGTGCTGAGTGCAAAGGCTTGAAATTACTGTCCGTTGAAATGCTTCCAGGCTCGAAATTTGTTCGTAATATCCAAATATGTATTTTTCTTAGACTGTAGAAGACCAAATCATATCTGCATCCATGACAACAAAATGCATTTCAAACACACTTCAATCCGATGCACCTAAAAAACCGCTTACATCGGTGGATTTACCTGGCAGTCTCTTTTTTTACGGATGTTAGTTTAAACGGAAATGAGAGACAGCGACGAGACAAATCATGATTGTTCCGCGATTCTTTAAAAAAAAAACCGTTGCCCAAGCGTTGATACTATGTACTTACCATCCGTGTGTGCGAGTGATAAACATAAATTAGCGTCATATGTAACTAACGGGCGTTTCAGTGAGATCATGACGCACACGGCGAATAAATTTGGCGAAAACTATTTTTTTTTCTCTAAGCTTCGTGATGACAGCAATTGCGAAACAAAAACGTGACGGACACTAACGAGGCTTCAATTGAATAATATTTTTTTTTCTCTCCCCAATTTCAGCAGAGATGAAAAATTTAGATGGCTCGCGAAGAGTCCCTGAAACAACGCCCATGTATGTGATAACAGCGATAACAAGTTAAATAAATAAACTTCCCATTAGCAGAGTCCCACGCGTGGGGGTGCCGCCAGAGAAAGAGAGAGAGAGAGCGAGAGAGGAGACAAAAAAGAAACGTGAATTTCAGAAGAGTTGTGTAGGAATTGAGATATTCGCTGATAATAACGGGACATATTCGCGGGAGTTGGCGTGCAGAGGTTTTTCGACAAGGAAGAAGGACCCGGTGTAACCAGGGAAACCCAATTTGCTCGCGAACTGAAAAAAAAAAAAAAAAAAAAACCACCCCTGTAAAACTGAAAACACTGGAATAAACGGATCACGGTGGAGAGAGGCGGATAGAATGGAGAGCCAGAAAGGGTGACGGCGCGGGTGTGGATGGGCAGATGGGGACAAAGGGGGGTGGGGGAAGGGGTAGGAGAGAAATAACACGAGAATTTCCCGGAGAGAAACTGCGGCAGGCGGATTAAACTGGTAATCTGGCGGACGACCCCTGAGCGCGATTTCATTTTCGGCCAGCGCGACCACTTGCCGCCAAGTTAGTTACGATAATAAACGATATACCGAAAGGGGCCGGCAGGAGCGGGTGGGTTTGCATCAGTTGGGAGAGAGTATAACCCAATTACAGGGGAAGAACTACCCTTGGTGAGGCGGTCAGGTAGCCAGGCCATTTGTCTAGGGGCAGGACTTGCCACGGGCTTCCAACGCCATCAACGGGAGATTATTGAAGGTGGAGGCTGGGAGATGGCGTGCAGGGGGGAGGGGGAAGAGTTATGGACCCACATACGGGTCGGGATTAATCCCACCCCGCACCCACTCGACCAAAACTTAATTCCTCCCTCCCTCCCCCCTCTTTAACAGATCCCGCAGCCCGAGTGACCGAGACATGACTGCCCTTGCGCGACCTTTGACCTCGCCCGGTCACCTGCGACACGCCACACGCTCGACAATCACTCACCCCCTCCCGCGGGCAAGTGATGGCTACGAAAGTGAAGCCTTAGCATCGCCACCCTGATCCACCAGATGGCGCGAGTGCACGCCATGGCTGCTACTGGAATAGAAACACAGGGCGGTGGGAAAAGAAGTCAACAAAATACTTCAGCCTGGTAATCTCAGCGAACATTACGCTGCTGTAACTACAGCGGTATTCTGTCTCTTCGCATTAGTCGTCTACCTTCCTTCAGATTGCGAGGTTCCGAATTCGAATCCCGTATCACTTTTTTTTTTTTTACGAAAACCCACGGAACTAGAACTGCTGTTACATATCGAATTGCAGTTAAGAAAGTAATAAGAATGTTCTAACTGCAACTCGATCTGTAAAACCAGTGACAGCAAGCAAATATTTATGTCTAATATTCCCTTAATATGTATTCTATTCTGCAGTTAGGTTCAAGTTGCATACATTTACCCAGAAGAAAGTTATGCCACAAAATACAAAAATTCAAGATGGCGACTATCTCTCACTCTTAAGGCGCCCGCCTGCCTGCCTTGTAACCAGCGTTGCAGCGTGCTAGCAGAACCCTTTTATTTAAGAAACTACTAAACGTGTTTCTGATGTGTGGATTTACGAAAAGAGCAAACACTTCAAACAACCTCGGAATAGTAGTTTTAAAACATCACGTTAATTATAAAAACCATTTCAGAGCACCTCAAAATGACTAAAAACGGCTTTTTCAATCTATTATATCTAAACAACTACTGAAGGGATTCTTGTGAAAGTACAATAGAGAGGTATATTGGACTTAACTCAAAACTTTCCACAAATAAAAATATGGGGTCACCACTGAAAGTGTCAGTCAGGCGAGTGTCCTACGATATCACTGCGCGCGGTTTCAGTGTCTTGCGGTAGAGGCGATACCGCGCCAGATGAGCTGGTCAACATCGCCCTTGGAGTCGTGCCTCACTCACACAAACACACTGCCACCAGGCGGGCGCCTTAAGGCTTCACGTTGAGTGATGTAAATACACAAAATTTTCGGATGACGATTAATCAATAGAACAAAATAATTCATTCCCGATATGGGTGGCACATACATTAACTGCGAACAAGTGTACTGAAATCCACAGGAAATCGAAAGTCTTTGTAGGAAAACAAACAAAAAGATTATGTCTAACAGTGAAAACATACATGTTACACACAAAGTTACCTAAAATGTTTTTTAAGGTTACTTTTTTAATATTCACTTAAGATTTCTGAAAGCTTCACGCCGTTCTTAGCTTTCAGTTCTCAGCGGAAATTGGCCGTGGCCTGTAAAACTCGTGCCAGTCTTTATTCGATCTAAGGCTAACGTTCACTGAAAGAACATTTCAAATATTTGTTTGCATACGAAGAAATAAATATTTACTTTCGTTAGTAAAATATTTTCCTACCAGAAAAATTACTAACCAAAAATACTTTATTTTTTTAACGGTTAACTTGGCAAAGTACTTACGCTTTGCAAAAAAAACTTAATTTGGTTAGGTCAAATGTAATAATTAGTTTGGAACTAATCGATTATTCATTGGCTTCTAACCGTTCACGTGAGTAACACACGATATCCTACGATTCATTGCCGTATTTGTATTGGCTTGCAGTAGCCAAAAACAAGCCATAACAGTCTTCGGCTAATCGTATACATGACAGTAAAGTATATCGTCTTGGAGTTCAACCTGACCTTGAATATATCTACGAAATTGTTGTAATTGTAACTATAGTCGTACGAACACACTCCGGAACGTTACTGACCCCGAGCATTCGTATCTTAGTGTGCTCCATTACAAATGTAGTGGGTATTTCATAGCGGGCCTTACATGGTTGCTTGAAAAAGTCCTTCAGACGCACTTTATGTACTGCCGGCCAATAGTAGAAGTCAGACGAGCATATAGTTCCTTGGAGTCCAGCCTGCTGTCAGATAACGCGACAATTGCATGCCCCTAATAATGCTATGTTATCAGCTGGAGGGTTCAACATGATGTAGCGATTTCCCATTACGTGGCTTGTTCGCGTCGCTGGTCGATATTCACCCGCGACATTTGCGATTGCCATCGCCCTGTAAGTCAACAACGGTATTATTTTCCTTGCGATGGAAATGTTGGATGAAGTGTTGAATGTTTCCTGTCAAAGCACGGCTACTTTACATTATATAGAATGTTCTCGCTGCTTTGAGTATGTACCACGACGCCGATCTTTGAAAAATAATACATATTTTTGTAGCTGCCTTTGATCTAACGGAAACGTTACCTGCAATATTCCTAGAAAAAACGTGCTGGATAAAATTAAGTTACCGATAGCAACAAACGTGACAACCCATTTATAGGCTATTTTCGTTGACGCGAGCACTTGTAAAGTCAGTTTTATTAAGAATAGCAAATAGATTGGAAAACGTCGCAGGTTCACTAGCCTGTAGGCTAGCCTGCAAGTACATATATGCACTGAAGCCGACCACTACTGTTTATTGGGCACTCGCAAACGCAGAGGTATCACATTATTGGGCCTGCGTATAGTTGCTTCTTTATCATTGGCCAGGCGACCTCCAAGACTGTGTCAAATAAGTCAAGAGCCAGTTACTTCAGATACTCAAATTTACAGTGGTTTGTATTCTAGCTTGTGCGCACAAGAAAACGCAAATTTTTCAGGCCTCTAAGAATAACAAATGTATACTGGAAAACTTCACCGTTGAGAATACTCAAGCGAAAATCAGCAGCTCACTGACAGCTCGCTGAAATATTAATATACATGATTGGACCTTCCTTTAGGTACTCCTTTATTATTAGTTCAGCGCCTTTTAGGAGGCGTCAGCAGCCTACATATGTGTCCTATACACGCATTGGCCAAAGTGGAGTATATATTGGCTTCTAACCCTAAAAGCTGGCAGCATGTGATGTCCCCACGAATTATTTCCTGATTTACTCATGGCTCGCAATCGTCAAAAAAGTATTAAAACAGCTGTCATCCAATCACAGACGTCGTGGCAATGATATGGGTTAAACCTACCCAACATCATGAAACTAAATCTTGGAATTTCTGTTTAACATTTAAATTGTTATCTTATATGTGACGCACTGGTCACGTATTGTCGAAACTACAGTTGCCGGGTCTCTGCTAGTAACCTAGGTGCACAGATCCTTCCCAATGTTGTGAAGTCCGCAACGTGGTCTATAACGATATTACGGTATATCACTATATGTGACTAGTCATGGGACGGCCGGTTTACCACGGAAGATACTTACGTTCCGTCGGATCTAGAATGAATATGCGAAATACTCGTGCCTCTGAATCTATAGTGTCTGAATACTTGCATGTGCCCAAATGAAACCACGAATTTTTCCCTGGTCAGACGTTTACTGAACTGCAGTCCTGGCTGACAGCTCTAGACTTTGCGAGGGGTAAGAAGGGAGGGTAGTCGAGGAAGTACCGTCGACGTGATTTCATTTCTGCGTCGTGGCAAGTAACGGTGGTAATTACCCAGAATCCCCCGCGCGAAAGAGTTGGCGTCGTCTCGCGGCGGCACTTGAGCGCGGAATCGTCGTGGGCATGATGTTTGATGCCGCGTCGTTTCATTACGCCGCACTCCGTCTAATTAGAAGTCGTGCGAATCTTGCACGTGGGAAAGGTTACCGCTTCTCGTCTCTCTCTCTCTCTCACTCTTTACTTGTGGGAGGGGGGGGGGTCGTAATATCTCCGTGGGTTTACAACTCCCAGGGCTTTTGTCTGATCCTACAGGGTTTTTTTAGCTCCCACTCCTCGATAACTCGCCATGAAAGAAGAGACACCCACCCCCGGCCTGGCGGAAGTTGGTTATAAGCGTCAGGGGTCGTAAACGCGGCTGTAAAACCGGACCCATCGTGTCTGTCGTCGAGATGGGGTCCTGGCAACTGCACAATGCAGGGCGATACATATATACACGCCTCGCCACGCATAATTGCCGCCGTCGCTGTAATTGAAAACCTACCACCCCCTCCCCCTAAACCCACGACATCGATTCACCCAACCTGATACTTACTTCTCTCGAACGTCCAGTTTTAGCACCCAGAGCCACCAAGAACGCAGAGGAGCGACAAACCACACGAGATGGCGCGAAGTCAAGTCGCCAATCAGGAGCTGCAGACGACCACGCCGGCCAGACTAAGTCCCGACTTATAGGGAACTTCTCCACAGCGCACAGTGAGTACCAGGCCAATCAGAAACAAGATACGTGTCTAGAGGGACGTTGCATCGACACTTCATCTCGCTTCTGTACGCCTGCCTGTTCTGTGGTGTCAGCCACAACGTTTTTTTTATTTTTGCTCGTATGTTCAATAATGGCACCTTTGAACAATTAGTCCGACCAGGGCTGGAATCTGTTGTTAGTATTAGAGGAAGGGAGACTAGGGAATTCCATGCTGAGTAATTAAATCTGAATATATATATTTTTTAAATTGAAATATAATCCAGCAAATAAATAAGTAAATATGAATCAATACTACATAATTTTACTGATTGGTATATAAAAACGCTGCCAGTAACTTTGAAGTAACGTAATTTCTGGAGTCACGCAGAGCTCATGGAAGTTGGGGCGGGGGGCGGGGGGGTTACATACAATTATCTTTTGTCACTAATCTTATGTCCGTCTTTGATCGCGCTTCCCGACTTCCTCCTTCCACCCCATTGTACAGAAATGTTTAGTCACCATTCCTTTTTCATTCGCTGTTCCTAAAAAGTGCATAAAGGCAGCATTCTAGTTCTGTTACGGCATCTGCAACGTTCCAAATTAATTAATCAAAATTCTGAATCAGACGGCTCTACAATATAGACAAATACAGGCAATCCGTCAATACTTATTATAAAAACCTCAAACCCTATGCTTTAAAGTCACCATAATTTTGATAATGAAACTCAAATACGTTTTATTCCTAAAAATTAATACATTTTAGTTGACAACTGTCCTTCCCCCTTAACGTCTAATCTTCAGTATGGAGGGAACAGCGGTAAAAAAAAAACCGCCACAAAGCCGCAGAAATTGATCACCGACGCAAATTAAAAGCCAGACTCATTTTTTTACTCTCGGCAACCCACATTTTCAATTGCTTCGTTTTAAAACTGGGCTACATCGCTCGTCCGAGGCTCTTAAATACGAATTAACCGGAGAAAGCTAGTAATGAAAAAAAATAGAAGGAACGATTTAACCAACCACGGAACCCGCAGAGCGCTCAACTGTGATTGGGAAACACGCCCCCCCCCACCTCCCCCCCCCGGGGGGGTAGGAAAGGGGTGTAAAAAACTGCGGAGTAAGCGACGTGCAGGGAAAGTACGAGGGGAGGGGAAGCGGACATGACGCTGTCAGAATGGTGAATAAATCAAGGGGCGGGGAGGGATGGAAGCTGTGGGAGGGGGTGGGGGTTGACGTCACGAGATGGGAGGCAGGGGTGGACAAGCGCCGCGAAGCCCGGCTGACGGCTGGACCAGACATCGCCATCCATTACCGTGCGACACGGTAATTAATTACACCCCTCGCCACCCTCCCCCCTTTCAAACATCAGCCATCCCCACCAACGTAAAAAAAAATGCGACGTGCACCCTTGTAACATCACACCGCTTCAGGCGAAGGAGATATTCCAGCCTTTTTTTAAACCCTTGCCATCTCTAGGGACTCATGGGTGTTACTTAAAAAAAATTAGATTCTTAATTTGGACTGTCGGTTTTAATTGTACATCACGTGGTATCTATTTCAGCTACACCTCCACATTTACTCCTCCCCCCCTTTTTTTGTATTGGGGGATGCGTGCGATGTTTCATCTTATTAGGTGGGCCAATAGCCCTATAAATTAAAGTGTTCTTCGTAAGGGATAATCTATAAAGTTTTTTTTTTTTTGGTAATCAACACATAAGACAAAGCATACGTAATCAACACAATAAACGTTTTCATGTCTACTATGTCACAGAATATTTAGGAATACAGAAGCAGGACGGCAAACTCAGTCATACACGACAGTAAAATGGCTTCCCTGGCCAGCAACATGGCGGAAACACCTATCGCCAATCAGCGTAAGGTGGCTGCCCTGCTAGTCGGCATCCAGGCCAATAGGAAACCTGCTGTAACATGCAGGATCCAAACAGACACTGGGCTGGAAACAACAACCTCGGGCAGCCAATAAGCGGCGAAGTTCGCCCGTATCAAATGAGCCGCCACGTAATTTCACCTCTGTATTACTATTTAGTTTGTGACAATGCACTAGTACTTGTACAAAAAAATGCCCGTCATATACTTATATTTCTCTGGGTTTTCAGTTGCGAAGCCTTAGCTGCACCTCTGCAGTTTTGCTTCATAGTTATTGGCAGCACGTTATTGTGGAAAGACGCTTCTGATATTAATGTACCAGTCAGAATAAGTTTACAGGTCCCACAGCCTAATAAAGGTTTTGAGAGAGTGGCGCAGCGGACGCAAAATTGTATCTACTGCGCAGCTACCCGCCCCATATTTCCCCTCCCAACCAGGAAGAGGGGAGGAAATGACGGACCCCTGAGTGTGGCAATATCAGCTACAACCAATCAGCAGATGCGCACATCCTTGCCGGTTAGGGGAAGGAGGGGGAAACTTCTCCTCTGCTCGTCGCCAGGACCTTTCCTAGCTCTCGTGACTTATACTCCTGTATCACACATCTGTGATTTGCACTGAAACAAACTGATGCAGAAAATTTTACAGAAAATAAGGGTCCGTTGTTGTATGTTACTGCTTTTTATTTCATTGCAACGCAATTAATAGAGGCACGATTTTTTCGCGTATTGATCTTAGGTCAAGTTGAACGTCAACAACGTATACTTCTCTGTCATCAATGTGATCGGACAACAGTTGTTTTGATACACATTTGACGACTGCAAACCAGTAATAAATAGAGAAATAACTCGTGGTGAAATCACGTGGTACCCGCCTGCATGGCTAGAAGCCAATGAACAATCGACAACGCCCAGTTCGTGTATAGGACTGAGAAGTCTAGGTCGATACCAGATGAATACGCGACATAATCGTGTCTCAAGTAATTAAGTTCACCACAGCTATACAGTAATTATGTAGTTTAATCAAGTGTTCTTAAAGTCTCCCGCATTCCAAGATCAGTATTTTCTATGCTCATTGGCATAACATTCTGCATGGCAACTCGTACTTACGCTATATCTGAAGTGGTAACAGAATACGTAAATCAAATAAATATCAGCAGGTAATTGTTTCTTCAAACACTTCACTTAGGTTGTGAAACTTCATCCACTTCAAACATGTTATGGTTGCCCTGCAAAATTTATATTTTCAGCTGATTGGTATCTTTCCACTCGTAACGGCTAATGATGGGAAATTTTCAAACCTCTTTGGACACGACACTTGTTTGCGTGTGTAAGACAAACAGTGCAGCTGGTAGGAACATTTATAGTTCGATAAAAAATAACATTCATTAATTACATATAATACAAATATATCGCTTTCAGTTTATTTTAGTCCAGTACAGTTTTATTTAAAAAAGGGAAATATAGATAAATATATTCGGTAATTCGCTGCCAACCATAAAAGTAGTCAAGGCAACTTTTGTTAATGTTGAATTATGAGAGGTAAAGACTAGTGATATTTTTCAGTGGTTAAGTTTTTAGTTCTTATTTTATCCTGAACGGTCTATACAAATCATGTTGTAATAAAAATATGTTCCAAAATAACAGAAATAAGTAAAAATACAGTAAATTCCAACCAGCGAAGCAGATCGGACTCGGGTAAGAGATCAACAATCCCCACCCCAACCCCTTTACCCAACAAACATGACACACGGCGACAGTTGAACCGCGAGCTGCCCAACGCTTTTTATCCCCTACGTTCCATAAACAAATCAAGTCGGCCTACTATAGGTTCGCAGGTCAAATTGAACCCCGCGCCACGGGTGACGTGGTCGGACGTTACAAGCGAGTAAAAATAAAAATTAAAACGAATAGAAGCTATACGTCACGCAGTATCAGAGATAACCGAGCACGATGGGTAAAAAAGGCAGCTTTAAGGGAGGGGAGGGAGGGGCGAAGCTTACAGAGTGGGTCTTCTCGCTGTCAGGCCCGCAAAGAGACGAGTGTTTTATGACGGCAGCGTTTGTGTTGGCACGCGTGTAAGCTCACTTCGCAGCTGCGTGGCGGCTTATCTGCTTTGTTAGTGTCTGTATAAACCCCCACCACCGCCCCTCCCTTTTCCCACGATCCGTCAGTTCCAATACGTCATGCCGACGTGAGCACCGCGACAGTTTTTAACTGCGTGGTTCACGGTTTAATTGAACACTTTCGATAGCAACCTTTGAAAAAAAAAATACCCGCCCCAGTACTTGCAACTGTAGTGGAATGTAATCAGGGGGGAGGGGGTTCTGTACCCACGTGCAGAGACGGAAAAAAATTGGCGAGGGCACTGACCTGAAGGGACGAATCTAGGCTTTCCTTCGCCCGGGGCAAGAATTGTGATTTGTCCCCCTCCCCTTTTCCCCCCTCCCCCTTTTTCCATCAGACCAATCAACCCAACAGTAATAAACCTATCTTGTGTACGTTGTTTTGCCCTCGTCTAAATAAAAGTATAGCATTTTACTATAAATACATACAACCTGTACTTACTAGCTGTCATTAGCAGTGCTTTAAGTGTGTATTCTAATTATTAATACTGTATTTATAACATTATATTGCGTTCAAGGTTAATAAGAATACAAAACTAGTAAAACTCTAAATATTGTTAGATATTGTATATTTTTTACATTCATTTACATTTCATTCCCAAGTTAAAAATTTTCAGCACCACCAGCGTCCCCTCTAATCCGGCGCAGGGGGAAGCCCCCCCCCCCAGCCACCCCTCCCCATAGATCTGTCACTGCAGACATATAGGCTATGCTTCAAACATCTGTAAAGTCGAGCGGATACCGACGCACATTGGCTGTGCTGACAAGTGCTCTTACTCCAATTTGTTACTAGTCTTTCGACGGGCGACATAGGTGTCAAATAAATTAGGGACTTGAAATTTCACGATTTCATTTAGGACACAAGCTAGCTTCCGAAAAAAACTTAGAGTTAGTGGACATTAGCTTTTTTTGCGTATTACGCACTGAAACGGGAAAGGCGATGTCAAATATAACACGTCCGTAAGCCTGTAAGCGCGAAGTACAATGGAACTTACCATTATTGGACAGAATCATGCCACTCTACATTGGAGTTTTCCATTATTGGACATAAATAGTGTCCCCGGAAGGCAGCAATATTGATATAGTCTGCGAATTTTGCAGATATTTATTTATATATTGGGCCTAACTAAATCCAGATTTTTAGCTGCAAGAAAAGAAACCCGGAAAACTTCACTGCTTCAACGACTTGTCGGATAGGCCTATGTTTTCATGCCGGTTTTCTGTTGGTTCAGAATCCCCGTGAACGCGATTCATAAACAGTGATTCAATGACGAGAAAAACTAACGTGTTCTGTTCGTGAATTCCAAATCTTAAATACTCCTCAAACGAACCTGCGATATTTCCGAGTGTTTGACAACATGGTTTTGGTCGGTCTATGCGTTTAACGGATTGCAACAAGAATGGTGAACGAATCAACATAGGTATATTCCACTTAAAACATGGAACCGCGGTGTAAGTACTGGCTAAAACACTCGTCTCTCACAAGGCAATCCGAGTTCGAGTCACGACGGACCCCGATATATCACGTGGTTTAATGGTGTTCAAGTGCGATAAAATCTTAATTATATATTTTTATGAAATATTATTAGTTTTGTAGATGATACTTGTGAGTACATTTTACTTTTACGAAAGAATTTTAGCTCTCACAGTTTTCTCATAACGGGGCGTCAAAGTCAAAATTTGCTTGTTACACCCATGTAAATAAACAAAATAATTCACTGTGAACTTACATCCCATGAACTATGAAATAAAACAAAAAAAAAACGTAATATTTCGAATTTATAAAAAAATCGCAAAAGTACAGAAAAAAGTTGTAAATTCAGCAATTTTTTTAAAGTACAAAAACAGGTCGCGGTATTTTTTCAAACGTTTTATTACGTAACCCATAGTACGTTATTTCACTGTGAATTATTTCACTTACGTGGTTTTCACCATTTACATGGCAGCAGAACGTGCAAATTTTTACTTTGACGCACCGTTATGAGAAAACTACGACAGCTAAATTGTTTCGTAAGAGGAAACTGCAGTCACAAGTATCGTTTACAAAACAAACACAATTTCATATAAATATAAAATTATGCCTTTATCGCACTTGAACACCCGTAAGGACGGCGGGCGTTACTGTTCGCCGGCAGGTTATTCTCGGAGTACTCCCGTTTCTCCCGCCCTTTCCAATCCGTTTTCCCCTTAAATTGTAGCATCACATCTCCTACGGGGCAGGCACTTGCCTAAGGGCACTCGTAAGATATTTGCTCATTTAACTGAAGCATTTAAAGATCACAAAAGTTAGTTTGCAATACACGAAAATGAACATGAATTTTAAACAAGGCCAATGTCAAGTCGGCAAGTAACCCTGGAACTCGAGGGGATGGGCGGATACAGCAAGTAGTGAGTGCTAATGCAAGGTCGTCCCCAAGCTGATAATGAGAGCAACAGCGTCGTCTCCAGGCTGAGCCAAATGTCAGTCATTATAGCCAACTGGGCCGGCCTTCTGGTCCAGTTGACCTTCCCTCTGCACCCACTTTCTTACAGATAGAGGCCCGGAAATCTAACGGGTTCGTTGTAGACTGAGGATAAGTTAGGTATCGAAATCCTGTACACGTGAAATGCTTTCGCAAGGAAAGAGTGGGGAACTGAAAAATTCGCGCTTACTTTTCGGCACAAACTAGGATTCTAACAACTGTAAATATGTGTTACATCTGCAGTTGGCCATCGACTCATTTGACACCTCCTGGAAGGCGCTAAGCCTTAAATGAGCAAATCAACCATGTGTCGGAAATGTCGCGGGTTCAGTGACCTGCTAATGGACTCCACAGTCCTGTATATACACATAGTTGCGTGTTGGCTACAGTTCCACTGTGTGGATCAGTTTTACATGTGACAAGGTAGCGTTGTAGTATGTGAGTGTTTTCATGCAGGTTTACTATAGGTTATCAGTCCTGTATACACTAAATCTTCAGATAGTTGTGTATTGGCTACTGTTCCACTGAGTGGCAGGTTTATTTATGTCCTCCCATTATCTTTAGTTTTCTTTGGCAGTCATCTATATCACAATGGAGTATGTCCACGAAACTAAATCCAATCATACACTCCCATTGCACAGTTCTTTCAAAGATCAAGTCATGTGTGTGTACTGATGTTACGAGACTTGTATGGAAACCATGCTCAACACTCGCTCTTTTTAATAGTTGAAGTATTGTTACGTGTCTCATATCGTGTATGGGTTAGTAACGTCCATTACTCTGTAGGAAGATTATTTTCACAGTGTACTGAAGCACGGCCGGAGAACTCCCGACGAGGGCCTCTTCTACATGTGCAGAACGAGGACCAGGCGATCTTGCTAGCAGCCGCGCCTGTAGTGTACGTTCACGGTCGACTACATCCGTCATACTTCACCGCTACAACTACATGCATGTTGTCACCTCTACGAGGCCTTTTAAACTGCCTTGCCGCGCGCAACAACGTGACGTCGTAACTAAGATTCTGATCAGTGAAGCCACTGATGTTTCTTCAAAAGAATTTTGCACCTGACATCTGCAGCTCTGCTTCATGGCAATATCTTTGTTGGAGCGTAGGCAGGGAGGAGTTTAGCGGTTCTAACTCCCCCTCCCCCCTTAACCGCCAAAATTTTGAAATGTCAATTTACAAATATTCTCAGTAGTAGAATGTTTCGCTACGAAAACTTCTAAAATACTATATTGTACCTTGAAATCCAAATTTTCTCCAGGGAGTAACCCCGGACTTCTCGCTTTGAAGGGAAGGTCGGTGTTTTTTTTTCGCCCCCCCCCTCCTACAAATTGCACGAGTCCTAACTACGCCACTGAATCTTTGTGAAAAAAAAACCTGAATCATTTGAATATGCTAATCAGGATAATATTACTGTAACACCGAACATCTGTGATTTGCTGATTGAGCTCAGGCGTATCGTAGTCACGTTCCAAGGTATGCAGTGACGAGCTATGTATATACTCAACACTGAATTATCCGTGGTACCATTAGACATGTATAGGCGGTTGGGGATAAAGTGAACACTCACAAAAGCCCTGCTGAATTCCTATTTTCAGCCAATTCGTATTTTTCCGCGCGTAACGGCTGACGACGTGAAATATCTAACCTCTTTGGATACGGCACTTTATGCTTGAACGTGTAAGATAAATTTTGAAGTCGATGGAAAAGTATACGGTTTGGTTTTAAAATTTTTACAAATTATGTAACACACGAGTATGTCGATTTCGGTTAATACTGTTTACGTATTTATGTATTTAAATATAAAAATACACGGGACTGTATCGGGTATTTTTGTTGGCCACCATACAAGCAATAATAAGACTACAGTTTATGTCTAATTATATGCAGTAACGGCTACTGATATGAGTGTACCAGTTCCTATACAGCGTTCGGGATAAAGAGAGCACTAAAAATTAACATTTGAAAAATTATTTACCGACCGCGATAATTAACTTGGAAAGTGGGTTAGAAAGTCAATCACGTATCTACACAACACTAACAGTAAAATAAAATACATGTGTGATCTTTGAAAGAACTGTGCAATGGGAGTGCATGACTGGATTCAGTTTCTTGGACGTACTCCATTGCAGTTTTCTTTGACAGTCATTCAATTTGCAATGGAGTACGTCAAAGAAACTGAATCCAGTCATAAAATACATGCTTTAGAATAATGAATGTGTCCATAAACTCAGTGTATTATATAAGAGGATGATATTTTAGATCCGGTATAATGAGGTGCATTTGTACAAAGCAAAATGACATCAAAATTATACTACATAAACATTCTGATTTTTTTCTGCGCGTATGTTCCTTGGCGCAATATTTGAAATTCCAAAAACAACACAGACGAAACCAGTTCTCCTAACCTCAAAATATTTAAGATGAAAAATATGGTATGCTTGAATGTTGCACCAGACCTAGCTCATCGAGGTCACATTCTGCATACGCAAAGCCCGAGGTCAACAGCTGGGCTTGCAAACCTGTAATTTCCGCAAGAAAGAGAGAGTGTGTGTGTGTGTGAGAAAGTGAGATATAGAGATGCTGAAAGACAAACATGCCGCTGTCGACTGTCCACTTTGCTCACATAAACTTCCGACACAGAACAGCTACGAACGCAGAAGCGTAACTGCCACACATCTGGAGAATTACAACCGTACGGGACAGAACCGTAATTTTATATTAGTATGAAATAGTGTTAGTTTTGTATGAGTGTATTTGAGAGTACGTTTTCTTCTAACAAAAAAATTAGTTTAGCTAGTTTTACCATAATGGTATTTCAAAGTCAAAATTTACGTGTTTTTGTTCTCATCCACTACGAAACCAATGAATATAGCGAAATGAAAAAATAACAAATTAAAATTACATGCCACGGGCTACTGCCTGTTGTAGGCTATCTAAAAGCTCATTACAAAATTTATTTGTAATTTAGAAATGCTGAAATTCGGATTTTCTTTTCCTATTTAATGCATTAGGGCAGCCTGGGCAGGGAAAAATTTAATCTACATACGTTCAAACAGAGCAACCCTAGAATAGCTTTCAAGTATCCGATAAATGACGACAGTTTGAAGTACTTGCGGGCTACTAAACATTTTTACCTGCTGGTCGGGCAAACCTAGTCACGTGACTAAACCAACCTACATTACCTCAGCAGGTTACTTAATATAACCGCCTACAGAGTCGCTGGCCAACCGATTCCGTATTATCACGGATACCACCGCAAATTCAGCCGGCAGGTGGAAATGCAAGCGCGGAGCAGTGTTACGACAACCCTCCGAAGGTTATCCTTACTATCGAGAGCTGGTTGACGTATATAACAAGGGGGCAAGGCCACCGAGGTCGTCTTTCATCGGACCGTCAACTGGGGCACCTCCAGGTCGGCTAGGACGCCGTCCCCTTGCTGACCAACTCCGTCGTTCGAGGGCCGGACGTCTGGGACTCCGCTCGTGACCCGGGGAGGTCACGGCCGTGCTCATGTGCGATCCCGTCTGCGCGTCGACAGCGCCAGTACTCAGTGGAAAGCCGCTTGGAACCGAGTTCCAATATGCTTCTATCAAAGCTCCCCCGTATTTCAGGCCTTAAGCCAAGATTGTGCGACGCCAGTCGTAGAGCTGTATTGAGTACTTTTGGTGTAATTAAACGCCCCATCCAGTCAATATTGTGGCGTCGTAGCAACCAAGGAGTCAATGTTGAGTGGTGGAGACAGTAAGTTGCCGACATTCTGAGCACGCCAACCTTATGTTTACCCCGAGAACCACTTTTAATAAGTATTCATTCCAAAGGGTGAAACACTGGTGGAGGCGCCGGGTATCAATCCCCTCCCGTTTTGGTAAAGCCAAAATTTCCACCACCCCCCTTAAATTTTAAAGAAAAATTCCCCGCCCACTCTCTCATAACAATAATTAACACACGCGAGTTATTGGTGTATGTATGCTCGGGGTTTTGCCGTAGTTAAAGCAAGAGTGTTGAGTGTATGCTTGAGAAGTAGTTAACACATACCAGTAGTCGAGTAGAAACGTCGGACGTCTCGCAATGTAGAACTGCAATAGTGCGATGTAATGAGTTCTAACACGCAGCGGTCTTTGCTCGACTTAACGAAAAAGGCGTTGAAGGTTTGAACCATAGATCTTTCTGACGTCAAGCGTACAGTGCAAGAACAACAAAGTATTCAAGGAAGGGTTTCAGTAACGGTGATACAATCGCTAAAGTAATTAACGTGGACAGAAATTTGAAATCAAACGTCATCTCAAATGAAATCACAAAATTTGCGGGTCTCTAATTATAGCTGCTGGCCAAAAGAAAACGATACTTTTTCAGGTTCAGATTCACTCTAGTAACAACCGATTTACAGTGTTGAGTGTATATTATAACGCGCATATCATTTGAACACGTGAAATTTACCTGCTGAGGGATGATGTTTAGAGGTACGTCAATTTCGTGGATTCATTAGGCAGTAGCCTAGATTGCTCAGTCCTGTACACGCTCTGGATACAGTCGATTATTCATTGGCTTACAACATTACAAGCGATAGCTCTAGGAATCATTTCCTTATTTACTACTGGCTTGAACTAGTCAAATGCGTTTCGTGACAGCCGCCAGCTAATCACACACGTGATTATAAAGTATATATTTTTGGAGTTCAACCTGACCTGGAATGTATTTGCGAAATTGACGTACCTCTAATGATGTTTAAAGACAGATGGAAGTGACGTCAGGCCAGAATCCCCCGAGAACATACGACACCCCTGTCCATCACACGCTGTGATCGTGTTCGGCCGGATGGAGCACGATACGTCGGCCTTATCATGAATAATCTCCGTTCGCCGACGCAAACCACCCGGTGCATTAACGGACACAGCGCGCTGTTTGCGAACTTATCTCTGGATGAGGGAGGATGCGTGGCTCGGGCCAATGACGCGGGATGCTCCTGCAACACAGCGTATGACGGGCATCGATCCGCGAGTGAGTGGCCCAATAATTTAATGTTCGCGCCGTCCATTTCCACCTGACAACCCGAGCCATAAATCAGGCTGGCTGGTGTACCGGGTAGCTGCCCTGATAGGAGGCCACTTCGTGCCTGGTCGGCGCGGCGTCTAGACGTACAAACCAGTGGCGTAGCGAGGCTTGTGTTCCAAGCAGCGCAGTAATAGTTCTTACCAGAGAACATTAACAAGTTGTTATTGTGGCATTCTACATTTTCTTTTGGGTACTATATGAGTTTATTACAAATACTTAGGGCTAGGAAAAACTCGCGAGTTCAATGACCTGCAGGGTAGAGTCCAAAGTCCTATACATACTCAAGCCCCGTCTATTCGTTCATTGTCTGCTGTCTGAATGAGTAGCAGGTAATGGACAAATAGTAGGGCTTCGGTATACACAGGATAACGGATTCTAGCATGTTGGTCGTTGAACTCGCGAAATATTCCTAGCCCTACTAATAGTACTATGTTTATATGAGGTAAGGTAAGAATTATTTACGTCTCGTCGACAGCGAGATCATTAGAGACGGCGACACGCAACATGACACAATGACAAGAACTGGGAAAGACATCGTCCATGGTCTTTGTTTACGATCCATCCCAGTATTCATATGGAGTGACGGAAAACCGAAATCAATATGGCCGAAGCCAGGATTCAAGTTCTGTCCCTTTCAAATGCGAGTCCAACGCGTAATCGTTGTCACCCAGCTTGGTACGAACAACTGGCAGAAAGATACCAATTCATAAAAAAATAATAATTTTTCCATGAACAGCCTACGAAAATTCATCTCAAATGTTGACCGATTGCTCCATTCGACCGACTGCTCTTGATATGATTCTCACACGGTTATCCATGTACTTTGTACGATTTTCTGGAAATATTGTTGCGTGCCATGTGCCTGGAGGCCAGTGGTCGGCGGCTGTTTCGTAACACCTTGAGGGCTGGCCGATGACTCAAAGCCCGGGTGGCTCATAGTGGGAAAACCGCCGCACCTAGGTCATAGATACCTGTCCCAACTGCGTCTTAACCCTTCGAGGGTGGCCTACGTGACTAAAAGTATATCCGAAACATGATGAAATATCTATTTTTAGACCCCTGTAATGCGGGGAACACCCGACTGTCTGGGCTAGTATAAAACCACAGAATCGGCACATTTGAAGAGAGTTCGCTATTGGAAGTGCTAGAGGAAGGTGCT